>CM056059.1:156813828-156965363 GCA_029574335.1 Rana kukunoris | reverse complement strand
CTCCTCTCTCTCAATCTCCCCTCTCTCTCTCTTCTCCCCCCTCTCTCTCTCTCACACCCCCCCTCGCTCCACTCTCTCCCCCCTCGCTCCTCTCTCTCCCCCCCACTCTCTCTCTCTCACCCCCCCTCTCTCTCTCTCTCTCAACCCCCCACCCTCTCTCATCCTCTCTCTCTCTTCTCATCACCTCTCTCTCTTTCTCTCTCACACTCTCCCTCTCTCTCCTCTCTCTCTCTCTCTACCCCCCCTCTCTCTCATCCCCTCTCTCTCTCTCATCCCCTCTTTCAACACCCCCTCTCTCTTTTGCCTCTCTCTCTCTCTCGCCCCCCCCTCTCTCTCTCTCGCCCCCCTCTCTCCCACCTCTCTCGCCCCCTCTCTCTCATCTTACCCTCCCTCTCTCCTCTCACCCCTCTCTCTCCTCTCAACCCCCCCCCTCTCCTCCCCGCCCACACTCCCCGTCTCCTCTCCTCTCCTCTCTCTCCCCCCTCTCTCTTGGTCCTCTCTCTCACCCTCTCTTTCTCTTGTTGCCTCTCTCCCCCCGCCCTCCCTCTCTCCCTCTTACCCCTCCTCTCTCCCCTCTCTCTGCCCCCCCTCTCTCCTCTTTGCCCCCCTCTCTCCTTGCCCCCACGTCTCCTCTCTCTCTTGCCCCCCTCTCTCCTTTCCTCTCTCTGCCCCCCTCTCTCCTCTCTTGCCCCCCCTCTCTCTCTCTCTCTCTCTCGCCGGCCTCTCCTCGCCCTCTCTCTCTCTCGCGGCCTCCAGCGCCCTCGCTGCGCTCTCTCTCGCCCCCCTCTCTCTCTCTTGCCCCCCCCTCTCTGCTCTCCCTGCCCCCCCCTCTCTCTCCTCCCCCTCCCTCCCTCTCTCTCTCTCTTGCCCCCCCTCCTCTCCTCTCTCTCTCTTGCCCCCCCTCTCTCTCTCTTGCCCCCCCTCTCTCTCGCGCCTCTCTCGCCCCTCTCTCTCTCTCTCTCTCTCGCCCCCCCTCCTCTCCTCTCTCTCTCTCTCGCTCCCCCCCTCCCCTCTCTCTTCGCCCCCCTCTCTCTCTCTCTCGCCCCCTCTCTCTCTCTCGCCCCCCCCTCTCTCTCTCGCCCCCCTCTCTCTCTCGCCCCCCTCTCTCTCTTGCCCTCCCCTCCCTCTCTCTCTTTGCCCCCCCTCTCTCTCTCTCTTGCCCCCCCTCTCTCTCTCTCTTGCCCCCCCTCTCTCTCTCTCTTGCCCCCCCTCTCCCTCTCTTGCCCCCTCTCCCTCTCTTGCCCCCCCTCTCCCTCTCTTGCCCCCCCTCACCCTCTCTTGCCCCCCCTCTCCCTCTCTTGCCCCCCTCTCCCCCCCCCCCCCCCTCTCTCTCTTGCCCCCCCCTCTCTCTCTGCCCCCCCCCTCTCTCTCTTGCCCCCCCTCTCTCTCTCGCGCCTCTCGCCCTCGCTCTCTCGGCGCGCCCTCGCCCCCTCTCTCTCTCTCTCTCTCTCTCACCCCCCCTCTCTCTCTCTCCCCCTCTCTCTCTCCCCCTCTCTCTCTCTCTCTTCCCCTCTCTCTCTCTCTCCCCCTCTCTCTCTCTCTCCCCCCCTCTCTCTCTTCCCCCCTCTCTCTCCTCTCCCCCTCTCTCTCTCTCTCCCCCTTCTCTCTCTCTCACCCCCTCTCTCTCTCTCACCCCCCTCTCTCTCACCCCCCCTCTCTCTCTCATCCCCCCTCTCTCATCCTCTCTCTCTCTCTCTCTCTCTCTCTCTCTCTCATCCTCTCTCTCTCTCACCCCCCCCTCTCTCTCATCCCCTCTTTCAACCCCCTCTCTTTTG
The DNA here is from genome assembly GCA_029574335.1 of Rana kukunoris. Taxonomy (NCBI): domain Eukaryota; kingdom Metazoa; phylum Chordata; class Amphibia; order Anura; family Ranidae; genus Rana; species Rana kukunoris. The sequence continues at coordinate 156,963,588 of CM056059.1, read as the reverse complement.
CCTCTCTCTCTCGCCCCCCCCTCTCTCTCTCTCTCTCTCTCTCTCTCTCTCTCTCTCTCTCCTCGCCCGCCCCCTCTCTCTCTCTTGCCCTCTCTCTCTCGCCCCCTCTCTCTCGCCTTCTCTCTCTCCCCCCTCTCTCGCCTTCTCTCTCCCCCCTCTCTCTCTCTCTCTTGCCCCCTCTCTCTCTCTCTCTTGCCCCCCTCTCTCTCTCTTGCCCCCTCTCTCTCTCTTGCCCCCTCTCTCTCTCTTGCCCCCCCCTCTCTCTCTTGCCCCCCCCTCTCTCTCTTGCCCCCCCCTCTCTCTCTTGCCCCCCCCTCTCTCTCTCTCTCGCGCCTCTCTCGCGCCTCTCTCTCTCTCTCTCTCGCTCGCGCCGCGCCTTTCTCGTCCCCTCTCTCTCTCCCTCGTCCCCCTCCTCTCTCTCTCCCTCGTCCCCTCTCTCTCTCCCTCGTTCCCCTCTCTCTCTCCCTCGTCCCCTCTCTCTCTCCCTCGTCCCCTCTCTCTCTCCCTCGTCCCCTCTCTCTCTCCCTCGTCCCCTCTCTCTCTCCCTCGTCCCCTCTCTCTCTCCCTTGCCCCCCCTCTCTCTCTCTTGCCCCCCCTCTCTCTCTCTTGCCCCCCCCTCTCTCTCTCTCTCGCGCCTCTCTCGCCCTCGCTCTCTCGCGCGCCCTCGCCCCCTCTCTCTCTCCCTCGCCCTCGCCCCCTCTCTCTCTCCCTCGCCCCCTCTCTCTCTCCCTCGCCCTCTCTCTAGCGCCTCGCCCTTGGTGGTCTCGCACCTCCTCCCTCTCCTCCCCCGCTCCGCGCCCTCGCTTCCTCCCCTCTCTCTCCCTCGCCCTCTCTCTCTTGCCCTCGCCCCCCCCTCTCTCTCCTCCCTCGCCCTCTCTCTCTTGCCCTCGCCCCCCCCTCTCTCTCTCTCTCTCTCTCTCTCTCTCTCTCTCGCGCCCCCCCTTCTCGCTCTCGCTCTCTCTCGCCCCCCTCTCTCTCTCTCTCGCCCCCCCCTCTCTCTCTCTCCCCCTCTGGCCCCCCCTCTCTTTCTCTCTTTACCTCTATCTCTCCCCCCCCATATTACTTACCATGATGAGCCCTGTTTCATCTTATGCTTCCTTCCACTGCGGCTTCCCTGTGCTGGTCGGCTACTTGCCTACCCCTTGCTTTCCTCTGGATCAACTGTGGGTATAGAATTGGGTATATGTGATTGTATGATATTATCAGGGGCGGACTAACAACTCATGGGGCCCCCGGGCAATAAAAGATTATGGGGCCCCCAGGCTTACAGATGGCCACCAAGCCAGGTGGCAGTACAGAGGTAGGGCAGCTAAAATCTCTGGATTTTCACATTAAAAGCACGTAGGTTTTGGACATATCAGGGACAGATGTAAAAAAAAAACACAGATTTTTACATACTGTCCCTGGTTTTAATGAGCCTGGAAACCCTGATGGGGCCCCCTAGTGGCATGGGGCCCTCGGGCAGTGCCCGAGTTCCTCAATGGTCAGTCCGCCCCTGGATATTATTATCATTTTTTATTTCTTATGGTTGAACTTGATGGACTTGTCTTTTGTCAACCTGACTATGTAGTCTCAGCCCTAGATGTACACATGCTTTTATATATATATATATATATATATATATATATATACTACCGGAAGGATTTTCTAGCCTTTCTCTGGGTATAGGACGGTGAAGATGGAGATTTTCTATTTATGTTATTTTTATATTGGTTAAAAGCATTGCAGTGCTGTGGTGTTTTTTGTTTTTTTCATTTTTGTTCATTCCATTCTTTTAAAGAGATCTTATGGCACGTACACACGATCACTTTTCGGCATGAAAAAAAACGACTTTTTTAAAAACGTCATTTAAAATGATGGTGTGTGGGCTTCACATCGTTTTCATCTTCTAAAAAACGACAACAAATTATTATTTTTTCATTTTTCCGGTTGTAAAAAATGATCGTGTTTGGGCTAAAACGACGTTTTAAACCCACGCATGCTCAGAAGCAAGTTAGGAGATGGGAGCTTGAATGGAACTTCTCCTTTAGAGTGCCATCACCGCGGTTTGCTCATCATTTTTTTAAAACGATGGTGTGTGGGCACCATCGTTTTTAATGATGAAGTTGGAAAAACGTCGTCTTTTTTTCTACATGCTGAAAAGTGATCGTGTGTACGCGGCATTAGGCTTTGTTCAAAGGGGCAGATGGTGGTAGATGTTGTAATTTGTGTGGACGTCATTGGGTTTATTTTTACCAGAAATTATTTGAATGGATGTCTATTTTGGTGAAAAAGCCCCATGTGCTGTAGGCTCCCTGGTAGGATGCGGACAGGCGGTAGGATGCGGACAGGCAGTAGCCCGCGCTCACCGCCCTCGCTGTTTATGGCCAGATTCATTAGTCTCCTCCGCGGGCTCCGCTCACCTGGATAATTTCTCAGAGTTTTGCTGAGGGCGAAATCTGCAATCTGACGAGTGCAATTTGTTTCCTGCGAACTTTATGCAGATGGTGTGTTACCCTTCCTGTGATCTCGCTTGTGTCAGATTAGAGAGATTAGTTGTATACGGTTTACTATATATATATGGTCCATTAAAATAGGCCGCCATGTAAATCACACAGGGTTCTCGCCCCATCACATCTCCATGAGACCAGGGATTGTGATATTTAATGATATCCTTTATTATCCAAAAAGAATCCATACACATCCACTACTTGATGGCCCTGTTATCTGTTTTTATATTAAATTGTTTCTTAACCACTTGCTTACTGGGCATATATATACCCCCTCCGTCCTGCCCAGACGAAATTTCAGCTTTCCGCACTGTCACGCAAATAAAATTGGCGTCCTTTTTTTCCACAAGTAGAGCTTTCTTTTGGTGGTATTTGATCACCTCTGCGGTTTTTATTTTTTGCACTATAAACAAAAAAAGAGCTATAATAAATATCCGATTTTTTTTTTTTTTAACTATTTTTTTTTCTCAGTTTAGGTTGATACATATTCTTCTACATATTTTTTTGAGGGGAAAAATCACAATAAGCGTATAGTAATTGGTTTGTGCAAAAGTTATAGCGGCTTTATTATTATTATTATTATTATTATTATTATTTTTTTTTACTAGTAATGGCGGTTATCTGCGTTTTGTTTTTTTTTGTCAGGACTGCGATATTATGGCTGATAAATCGGACACTTTTGACCCATTTTTGGGACCATTCACATTTATACAGCGAACAGTGCTATAAATATGCATTGATTACTGTATAAATGTGACTGGCAGGGAAGGGGTTAACACTAGGGGCCAAGGAAGGGGTTAAATGTATTCCCTGGTAGTGATTCTTACTGTGGGGGGAGGTGACTGACTGGGGGAGGTGACCGATCAGTGTCCCTATGTACAAGGGACACGGCATCGGTCTCCTCTCTCCCTGACAGGACGTGGATCTCTGTGTTTTCACACAGAGATCCACGGTCCTGCTCAGTTACTGGGCAATGGTGGGCACCTGTTGGACATTGTGGCCGTCAGGCACGTGCATGGGCAGCTCAGCGATATACCGGGCACGCGCCCCCCCCCCCCAGTGGCCGGAGGACCCGAGGCTATAAAAAAGATGGCCTCCCGGATTTATAGAGCCACCTTGAGGTTGTCTTTTTACTATGGCCCGGGCCTCAACAAGTTAATTTGTTTTTCTGTCTACGTTCTCACATACAGTGGGACCAAGAGGGGTGGCTGGTGCTCCATTTTATTTTTTATTTATTTTTTTTGGGGGGGGGGGGGGGGGGGCTCCGCTTTAAAGCAATACAATTATTTTAAAATGTAAAAGGTGCCAACCCTTTGCTTGACTTAGTGGTACTAAAAGCTTAACTTGTTTGACATTTTTTTTTTTTCTTTTTAAAAAATAACATACTTGCCTCCACTGTGCAGTTAGTTTTGCAAAGAGTGGCCTCGATCCTCCTCCTCTGGCCTCTTGTGGCTCCTCCCTGCAAGAGCTAACCCCCTCTGGAAAGCTCTCTCCCATGGGGATTAGCTTGCGGGAGCGCTTCCGTGCCATACAATTGGCATCCATAGCTGCCGATTGTATGACTCGGTCCCTGGCCCCGGCGGCTGCATCTTTGGATTTGATTGACCGCACCAGGAGCCAATGGCTATGTTGCTATCAATCTATCCAATGAAGAGCAGACAAGACCTGGGGAAAGCAACGCGGAATTGCGACCATGGAAATTCGAGGCTCAGGTAAGTAAAATGGGGGCTCGGGGGAGCAGTGATTGCAAGGTGTTTTTTCAACCTAACCACTTGGACCCGAGGCCTTAGGCAAAAGACGCCCACAAGGTGGCTCTCAAATGCCGGGAGGATGTCTATTGATGTCCTCGACTCCTCCGGCCACTGGGGGGTAGCCGCGATGTCCACCAGGTACCCGTAATCGACCGTTACAGACAAGGATGTGGATCTGTGTGTGTAAACACACAGATCCATGTACTGTCAGGGAGAGGAGACCGATGCTGTGTCTCTTGTACATAGGTCACCCCCCCCCACAGTTAGAATCACTCACTAGGGTACACATTTAACCCCTTCCTCGCCCCCTAGTGTTAAACCCTTCCCTGACAGTCACATTTATACAGTAATTAGTGCATATTTATATCACTGATTGCTGTATAAATGTGAATGGTCCCAAAACCGTGTCAAAAAGTGTCCAATGTGTCCGCCATAATGTCGCAGTCCCAAAATTGCAGATCGCCACCATTACTAGTAAAAAAAATAATACAAAAAATCATTCTGTCCCCTATTTTGTAGGCGCTATAACTTTTGTGCAAACCAATCACTATATGCTTATCGTGTTTTTTTTTTTTTCTTTTTACCAAAAATATGTAGAAGAATATGTATCGGCCTAAACTGAGAAAGACGTTTTTTTTTTTATTTTTTTTTTTTTAAATTGGGATATTTATTATAGCAAAAAGTAAAAAATATTGTGTTTTTTTTTTTTTGTAATTGTGCTCTCCTATTGTTTATAGCGCAAACAATTAAAATCGCTGAGGTGATCAAATACCACCAAAAGAAAGCTCTATTTATAGGGAAAAAAGGACGTAAATTTTGTTTGGGAGCCACGTCGCACGACCGCGCAATTGTCAGTTAAAGCGACGCAGTGCCGGAAGCTGAAATTTCGCCTGGGCAGGAAGGGGGTATATGTGCCCAGTGAGCAAGTGGTTAAAGCATAGGATGCATGAGGGTGAAAAAACACAAAGCTATACAACAGCCCCTTTAAAGCAACACCTGTGTAATTTTGAGGCCCGTGGACCTCAAGTCGCATGAAAGTCAGACCAAAGTGGTGTAGGAACTACTTTAAAGTCACTGCAACTTCAAGTCACACAGATGGGCAGCACAGTGGTGTAGTGAGTAGCACTCTCTCCTAGCAGTAAAAAGGGTCACTGGTTCGAATCCCGACCACGACACTACCTGCCTGGAGTTTGCATGTTCTACCTGTGCCTGCGTGGGTTTCCTCTGGGTACTCCGGTTTCCTCCCACACTCCAAAGACATGCCGATAGGTTAATTGGCTTCTGCCTAAATTGGCCCTAGTATATGAATGTGTGTTAGGGACTTTAGATTGTAAGATCCTTGAGGGTAGGGACTGATGTAAATGTACAATGTATATGTAAAGCGCTGAGTAAATTGACAGCGCTATATAAGTACCTTAATAATAATAATATGAATCCATAGGCCGCCAATGCGTCACAACACACATAAAAAAATCCAATAAAAAGGTTGCGTCTCTCTTCTTTCCATGCACCACAAGAATGCGATGGTTCCCTATGCCTCAGGCTGCGTTTGCGCAGTGCGTTGGAGGCAGTGTTGCCAACCGTCCATATTTTTACGGACAGTTCGTAAAGACTGGCACTTTTTCCCCCCTGGTTCGTAAATGTCCGTGGTTGCGGGAATGTGCCAGTAAAAATAGCCGAGATTGGTTCGACTTGGAACTGTGCATGGAGATTGGAGGCAGGGGGTGATGGTGGCTGCGGTGGCACCGCAGAGGGGGATGGAGGCAGGGGGTGTTGGTGGCACCGCAGAGGGGATGGAGGCAGGGGGTGTTGGTGGCACCGCAGAGGGGATGGTGGCACCACAGAGGGTGGGGATGGAGACGGGAGTTGTTGGTGGCACCGCAGAGGGGGATGGAGACAGGTGGGGATTGGAGGCAGGGGGTGTAAGTGGCAGCTGGTGATTGGAGGCAGGGGGTCTTGGTTAGGATGACCAGACATCCCCGGTTTCAGGGGACAGTCCCCGGACTAAGGACACTGTCCCCGGACCAAGTCTGTCCTTGGTTTTGTCCCCAGATTGAATTTGATAGGGGCAGGGGCAATTTCAAAGAATTAAAATAAAATTACACCCCCCCCCCCCACTCCGCCGTGCCTACTAGCTTAGGGGGGTGTATTTTTCCCATTTTTTGTGCCCCTTTCTGATGATCATGTGCTGGTTGGAGCGGAGGGAATATTTCTTCAGTTTCGGGCGCATGCCCATTCAGCTCCGCTCGCATGTTCTTCTGCCTTGGCTCAAATCCTGGCGCCAGCCACCTGCCTATCTCCTTGCCTTCCCTGGCGGAGTGATCTTCCTCTGCCCCCCAATCCAGTAGTAGCCGGGAGGCCTGAAGAGTAAGACTTGAGAGGCTGTGAGGCGGCGGCGACGGGCAGAGAGTCGCTGATTGTTGCCGTTACCAGTAAAGAAAAAATATGTCCCCGGGTTTCATTTTAAAAATCTGGTCACCTTAGTCTTGGTGGCACCGGAGAGAGGGATGGTGGCATCGCAGAGGGTGGGGATGGAGACGGGGGTTGTTGGTGGCACCGCAGAGGGGGATGGAGACAGGTGGGGATTGGAGGCAGGGGGTGTAAGTGGCAGCTGGTGATTGGAGGCAGGGGGTCTTGGTGGCATCGCAGAGGGTGGGGATGGAGACGGGGGTTGTTGGTGGCACCGCAGAGGGGGATGGAGACAGGTGGGGATTGGAGGCAGGGGGTGTAAGTGGCAGCTGGTGATTGGAGGCAGGAGGTCTTGGTGGCACCGGAGAGAGGGATGGTGGCATCGCAGAGGGTGGGGATGGAGACAGGGGTTGTTGGTGGCACTGCAGAGGGAGATGGAGACAGGGGGTGATTGGAGGCAGGGGGCCTGGGGGAGATTGGAGGCAGGGGGTGTAAGTGGCAGCTGGTGATTGGAGGCAGGGGGTCTTGGGGCATCGCAGAGGGTGGGGATGGAGACGGGGGTTGTTGGTGGCACCGCAGAGGGGGATGGAGACAGGTGGGGATTGGAGGCAGGGGGTGTAAGTGGCAGCTGGTGATTGGAGGCAGGGGGTCTTGGTGGCACCGGAGAGAGGGATGGTGGCATCGCAGAGGGTGGGGATGGAGACAGGGGTTGTTGGTGGCACTGCAGAGGGAGATGGAGACAGGGGGTGATTGGAGGCAGGGGGCCTGGGGAGATTGGAGGCAGGGGGTGTAAGTGGCAGCTGGTGATTGGAGGCAGGGGGTCTTGGGGCATCGCAGAGGGTGGGGATGGAGACGGGGGTTGTTGGTGGCACCGCAGAGGGGGATGGAGACAGGTGGGGATTGGAGGCAGGGGGTGTAAGTGGCAGCTGGTGATTGGAGGCAGGGGGTCTTGGTGGCACCGGAGAGAGGGATGGTGGCATCGCAGAGGGTGGGGATGGAGACAGGGGTTGTTGGTGGCACTGCAGAGGGAGATGGAGACAGGGGGTGATTGGAGGCAGGGGGCCTGGGGGAGATTGGAGGCAGGGGGTACTTGTTTGTAGCCTAAATACTGAAATGTGCACCTAAAAATGTAATTTAGTAACTTTTGTGAAATGCCAGTTAAAATGTGGCTGTGCCAGTAAATTTCAATCTGGTAGGTTGGCAACACTGGTTGGAGGCGCCATTCATGACCAACCGCACTGAAGATCGCGCATTGTGTTCACACACGGTAATGGAGATGGGATGGGAAGCCGGCGTAAGACCAGTTCAAGCTCGCTGATGGCAGAAACATAAATATATATTATTAATATGAATTCTATAAATGTATTCCAAAAAGCAAAAACAAAATAAAATCATATTTAGTGATGTAATGACGTCACTCTTCAGCATTTCTGAGCATTAAAATTGATGTTCTGATTCTTCTACCGCTAATACAAAATATTTCTAGATACGTTGTTACTATTATTAGAAACATTGTTGTTATGTTTAGAATTCTCTATTCATTTTGTTACATTTAACGAAATTGTCGGAAGTGTTCTGAATGTTGTATGTCTTGTATCCCCCCCCCCCCCATTGTATGCATTACTCAGTACCACACCACGGCAGAGGAGGGCGCTATAATATATATTTTGCAATATAGAGGTGGCGCCTATGGGGACATTTTTTCATTGCTTCAATTATGATGATCATAATTATAAGAACATATAATATAACATAACATACCATAATATAAAAAATCTAGAAAATGATTCCAATGCCGATTCCTCCCCTCACACGCACTTTGTATGAAGTTTCCTCCTCCTGGTAACTTTTTGTAATCCGGCCCTGCACGGGTTAAGTGTCGCTGCCGTGTCCCCTCTCCAGACCCCGCCCCCTCCCGGGCTAGCCACGCCCCTCCCCCCACTTAGCTCAGTCGGAGTCTCTTCCCCAGCCACGTGCTGCGCCCCTCCCCTCCCCGGGCTCCTCTGCGGGCGGCTGCCGGGTGACCCCGCTGTGCCAGGTGAGTTGTGTGTCCCCCTGCTCGGTGACAACGTGTCCTTCCCTGAACCGGGCTCCCCCTCCACCCAACCTCTGACAACTTTCCCTTGGTGTCTCAGCCGCTGCAGAACCTCTTGGAGGGGGGGGGGGAGGCCTGCTGGGTGTTGTAGTACAGGGCAGTGATTCGCAACTTGGGGGGGTTCCCAAATTCTGAATACCCCCCCCCCCTCTTCTTCCCCCTCCCCCTCTTCTTCCCCCTCCCCCTCTCTTCCTACATTTCCCAGCCATTACTCCATGGCAGAATATGGAGGAAGAGCGGAGCTTGTGATGTCTCCTGGCAACCAGGAATGACCGACCGCCGCCGCAGCCAATCACAGCGAGCCCTGAGTACAGTAAATAAGTTAGTGCGGCGTGTGCCCCCCCAGTGCTGACAGCTCGCCGCTTCCAATAAACCCCCTTCATTGAGTGCTGATCAACTCCGCTGTTTACACAACCCCACCCCCCCCCCTTCACCGCCAACAATAACCCCCTTCACCGCCAACAAAAACCCCCCACTGCCACTCTCCACCCTCAACCAATAACCCTCATGACTACCCTCTCCCCTTCGCTTCCTCACCGCCAACAAAACTCCCACCCCCACACTCTTCACCCATAACAAATAATCCCCTCTCTGCCTCTCCACCCTTAACAAAAAAACTCTTATTTCTTATTATCCTCCCACCTCTTGACTCCCAGCAATATCCCCCCCCCTTTCGCCTCGCCACCCCATCAATAACTCCCCCACCCACTTCTTGACTCCCAATAATAACCCCACTCTCGCCTTCCCTCCCCAACAATCACCCCCTTTCTGCCCCTCAAACCTTAATAACCCCCCACCCCTTGACTTCCAACAATAACTCCCCTCCTGCCTCTCCACCTCTAACAATAGCCATGCCCCCTTAACCCCCAAAAATAAGCCCCCTTCCTGCCTCTCCATCCCAACAATAACTCCTCCAAGATCTCCACCTTCAACAATAACCCATCTCCTCTCTCTGAATCCTCAGCCATTACCCCCCCCCCCCCAGCTTTCCATCCTCAACAATAACCTCCACCTGGACTTTCACCCTCAACGATATGCCCCCTCTCCTCTCCACCCTCAACGATATGCCCCCTCTCCTCTCCACCCTCAACGATATGCCCCCCTCTCCTCTCCACCCTCAACGATATGCCCCCCTCTCCTCTCCACCCTCAACGATATGCCCCCCTCTCCTCTCCACCCTCAACGATATGCCCCCCTCTCCTCTCCACCCTCAACGATATATGCCCCCCTCTCCTCTCCACCCTCAACGATATATGCTCTCCTCTCCACCCTCAACGATATATGCCCCCCTCTCCTCTCCACCCTCAACGATATATGCCCCCCTCTCCTCTCCACCCTCAACGATATATGCCCCCCTCTCCTCTCCACCCTCAACGATATATGCCCCCCTCTCCTCTCCACCCTCAACGATATATGCCCCCCTCTCCTCTCCACCCTCAACGATATATGCCCCCCTCTCCTCTCCACCCTCAACGATATATGCCCCCCTCTCCTCTCCACCCTCAACGATATATGCCCCCCTCTCCTCTCCACCCTCAACGATATATGCCCCCCTCTCCTCTCCACCCTCAACGATATATGCCCCCCTCTCCTCTCCACCCTCAACGATATATGCCCCCCTCTCCTCTCCACCCTCAACGATATATGCCCCCCTCTCCTCTCCACCCTCAACGATATATGCCCCCTCTCCTCTCCACCCTCAACGATATATGCCCCCCTCTCCTCTCCACCCTCAACGATATATGCCCCCCTCTCCTCTCCACCCTCAACGATATATGCCCCCCTCTCCTCTCCACCCTCAACGATATATGCCCCCCTCTCCTCTCCACCCTCAACGATATATGCCCCCCTCTCCTCTCCACCCTCAACGATATATGCCCCCCTCTCCTCTCCACCCTCAACGATATATGCCCCCCTCTCCTCTCCACCCTCAACGATATATGCCCCCCTCTCCTCTCCACCCTCAACGATATATGCCCCCTCTCCTCTCCACCCTCAACGATATATGCCCCCCTCTCCTCTCCACCCTCAACGATATATGCCCCCTCTCCTCTCCACCCTCAACGATATATGCCCCCCTCTCCTCTCCACCCTCAACGATATATGCCCCCCCTCTCCTCTCCACCCTCAACGATATATGCCCCCCTCTCCTCTCCACCCTCAACGATATATTCCCCCCCCTCTCCTCTCCACCCTCAACGATATATTCCCCCCCTCTCCTCTCCACCCTCAACGATATGCCCCGCTCCTCTGGCTGCCTGACTCGCCCTCTTTTGTCCAGGGAAACTGTAAACAGGGGAAAAAAGTTGTCAGCTGACAGCTGTTGGATCCTGGAGTCGCTGTTCCTTTAAGGGATTAACCCTTCACCTCCAGGACTGAGCCGGATGGCTTTTGGCGTCTGTGACCGAAGCGAGTTTGGCCGGTTGTCAGTGAACGGTCTGGGGGTGCCTGCGAGGGACGGGGGCCCCCGATTAAAAATCCGTCTCAAAGAGAACTCAAGATTTACCCAATTGAAAGAAAAAAAGAATTTTAGTTCTGTCCCGTCTTGTCACCTTTCTGTGCCTTATCGCCCTCTGGTTGTACGCAGTTCCTGCGCCATATGGGGCTCACCAATCACATTGAAGAAAATAAGCGCAGGTTGTCGTTCATGAGATTGGCTACGTGTGGCCGTTTTTTATTTTTATTTTTTTCTCTCGATTATGTGATCTGGCGACTGCCAGTTCGGTGCAGAAACAGCGGCGCGCTGACGGTTCACGAGCGAACGCTGCACGCTTTTGCCTTCATTTGTTGGTAATAATAAAAAAAAAAAACCCTAACAAGAATCTTGACGTTTTATTCGGTGTCCGTTCCTTTAAACTTTTTTCAGCGCTGGACACACACTGCAATGTGATTGTAATGTGTTGCCTTCTTACCTATTGTGCAATCTGATTGTACAACCGGGGGATTGTGTCAACCAGACTGGCAATGACTGACCCGGCTATGTAGTGCAAGGACTTGTCTGGTTGGATACAAATTGAGCAGATTGTTTAGTTATGTCTTCTGTTAGATTAGATACATTAAAATGGGATCGCTCAAAGATTGTCCAATCGGGTTGTATGAGGCGTGGCAAGTTTTAGGTCTACCCGACAAATCTTTAGTGAAAGTTACCGATTGGATGGATCAGGGAAGTCTTCATATTACAACTGTGTTGATCAATTTAAAGTTTATTGTACTGAGATTGTATGGATACATTGAGACGTTATGTTGGTGATAGTACAATTAGATTGCAAGACCAGCTTCTCGTGTATTAATAGTTGGCATGAGCAGGGCTGTCTTAATGAGGTCACACCTGGGCACTGCCCAGTGGCCCCAGCTGCATGGGGGGCCCCTGCACTTCCCCAAAGCTACTGGTCCTTGAGCCCACACTGCCCCGAAATGGGGGGGCCCCATGATGGCACTGAGAGAGAAAGATACACAGGGGAGGCAGTCTGCCTCCTACCTACTTGATGTCTGTTTACCTGCACTGTCATCATTGTAGGGGCCCCAGAGCATTACTTTGCCCAGGGCCCATGATGCTATTAAGACGGCCCTGGGCATGAGGACTTACCGTTTTTAGATCTGGGCAATTCATAGAGAATAGTTTTCAGTAAATTGATACTTTTCTATAGCACAAATCATCTACCCTTCAAGTATGCATCCTCTCCCTCCCAGCACAAATGTTCACCCCCCTACTCCCCCGTCCTGGCACAAATTTCCCACCCCTATTCCCTCCTCTCAGCACAAATTTCCCACCCCTATTCCCTCCTCTCAGCACAAATTTCCCACCCCTATCTCCCCCACATCTAGCACGAATTCCCACCCTTTCCCCCTCCTAGCACAAATGCGCCCCCCCCCCCCCAACAAAAAAAATCACCTCTCCTAGCACTATGCATCCTCACCCTCCCTCCTCCTAGCACAAATTCACACCCCCCTATCCCCTCCCTCTCAGCACAAATTCACACCCCCTATCCCCCCCTCTCGGCACAAATTCACACCCCCTATCCCCCCCTCTCGGCACAAATTCACACCCCCTATCCCCCTCTCTCAGCACAAATTCACACCCCCCCTATCCCCCCTCTTAGCACAAATTCACATCCCCCTCCTCGGCACAAATTCACACTCCCTATCCCCCCTCCTCGGCACAAATTCACACTCCCTATCCCCCTCCTCGGCACAAATTCACACTCCCTATCCCCCCTCCTCGGCACAAATTCACACTCCCTATCCCCCCTCCTCGGCACAAATTTCCACCCCTAGCACATATTTCCACCCCTTTCCCCCCCCCCAAAAAAAAATCGCCCCTCCTAGCACAAATCATCTACCCTTCAAATTTCCCCTTCAAGTATGTATCCTCCCCCTCCCAGCACAAATATCTACTCGTACTCCCCCCCCCCCCCCCCTCCCGGCATAAATTGCCACCCCAATCCCCCACCTCTTAGCACAAACCCCCCCCTCACATTTTTCCCTCCTAACACAAATGCCCCCTAATTATCTCTACCAGTACAACCCCCCCCCAAAAAAATCCCCCCACTACCGTAACACCTTTTCTAGCACAACCCCACCCCCAGCACAAATCGTCACTCCTAACACCCGCCCTCCTAGAACAATTCTTACTTCCTGCCGCCTTCCCAATAAACCCCCCCCCCCAATATCCTCACAGCACCCCCTAACCTCACAATATACCACAGTGCCCAGGGCACCCCTCCCTCCTGCCCACCGCTTGTCTCAGCCTTGTGTATCTCCCGCAGCTGAATTCATCTGATCGTGTCAGATGGTGACCCCCATCGTTTGGCTTTGTAATAGCTGCGGCTGTTGGGCAACCCTAGAAATATCTCACCAGAAACGTTGAGCTGACGTCCCACTTTACAATCCATATTAAATGTATTGTTTCTATAGTTGTTCTATATAGTTTTCTTAAATCGAAGGCTCATCACACTATACATGTTGCAATCCAATCATACAATCTTTGTCCAATCAACAAGATTTACCAAAGCTATGTAATAATGAGGACCTACCTAATCTATTCAACCAAATTGTATCCAGTTGGGCACTACATAGTTGTTGGTGTAAAGGAGAGTGTACAATTGTAACGTGTGGTAGATTGTACAATCAGGTTGCATCTGTGTCTGAATTTCTGAGTTTTGGGTGGAGTTAGCTTGAAGTTAAATAGGACATGAAATAATGACCTGTTGCAGATTAGATTGTGAGCTCTGTAGGTCAGGAATACTGCAGAAGGTTGAACCCTATGGCTATTTCTATAAGTAGCTTTAGAAGTTTTAGGTTCCTCCCGCCCCTTTTGGCAGAGCTCCGCCCCCTGATCTGGGAGAAGCAAGTTCTTGTCAGATATCTGCAGCAGAATGAAAGTAAAAGGAGGCGAGAATCTGAAAGAACGGCGTTCCGTGTCTCGGGGAGGTAACTGGCAGATAAACAAATTACACTGAAGAGAGCAGCGTGTTGCCATGGCAACAGAGCAATTAAATGACTTTACTGTCAGCCATGATATCATTTTCCTGTTTAGAGGCTCCCGGGATTCCGACTTCCTTCGTTAGGCGCAGCGGAGTTTCTCAGAGGGCCCAGAACGGCCGCCGGAGTTCCTTTTTTTTTATTTTTATTTTTTATGCCCCGGCCCCGCCTTGTCTCGCAGGTGTCCCATAATTGACCCCCAAAATGCATGCGTCCCTTGTCTCCCTGCCAAGGCCTCCATCCTGTAGGCCTCCCTTTATCGCCCCACAGGGCCCCCAATCTCGCAGACCCCCCTTTATACCCCCAATACAGACGCAATGCTTTCAACACGCTTTGTTAAAGCTCTCTAAACGCAAAGTCAAAGCTCCTATCACTCCTGTTTACACCTTGCTTTTTGCTATGAGCCTTTGGTGGGGCCTTTGGTGAGCCTTTTGGTGGGGGCTTTGGTGAGCCTTTTGGTGGGGGCATTGGTGGGGCTTTAAGCTTTTCTTGACCAATTTAGTTGTGATCATGTTTACTAGCAGGGGAGGGCTGGCAGCCTTATGCTGCGTACACACGATCATTTTTTCGGCATGTAAAAAAAACGATGTTTTTAAAAACGTCATTTAAAATTATCGTGTGTGGGCTACACATAATTTTTCAGGTTCTGAAAAAGGACAAATTTTTTTTTTTCTAACATGCTGCATTTTCTTATGTATTTTTAAACAATGTCGTTTTTTCGGGTTGTAAAAAATTATCGTGTGTGGGCAAAAACAACGTTTTAAACCTGCGCATGCCCAGAAGCAAGTTAAGTGATGGGAGCGCTTGTTTTTGGTAAAACTACTGTTCGTAACGGAGTAAGCACATTCATCACGCTGTATGAATGAATGAATGAATGAGAACTTATATAGCGCGGCACATGCGAACTGAATCGCCTCTGGGCTGTAGCAGACAGAAAAGCGCGAATCGTCTTTTACTAACAAGGAATTGGCTAAAGCAGCCCAAAGGCTACTAGAACTTCCCCTTTATAGTGCCGTCCTACGTGTTGTACGTCACTGCGCTTTGTTCGTCGTTTTTAATGATGAAGTTGGAAAAACATTGTTTTTTGGACATGCTGGAAAAACGTTTTTTTTTTTCATGCTGAAAAATGATCGTGTGTACGCGGCATTAGGCCTGGGGGGCAAGTCCAGTCAAGTGGCCCATTGAACTGCAGCCTGATCACTGGGGCAGGTTACATAGGGGGGGGGGGGGTGGGGGTCAGCTAGGGGTGTCAGCGTCTCTCACCTCAGTGATCTCAGCTCAGTAGGTCCTTGCATGCCACAGCCTCCTGGGGGGTAATGCTCCTGGTCCTGGGGTCAAGTTGGAGCCAGCGCCCAGCCCTGCGTCCCGACTCCCTGGCATGCCCTGCCTCTGCCTGCTTCCAAGAATCCAGTCCCAGGGAGTTGTAGTTTCCTCTGCACTGCTCTGTTTTCCACCCGCCCGGAGCTTAAAGCGTGGACTACAACTCCCGGAATGCAACAGCTAGTGGTCGGCCCGACTTCCAAGACCAAAATAAAAAATTAAATGGTAGCGGGTATTTTGAACATACGTAAGGGTGGCCTGGGAGGCAATTGACACCCTGCCCCCCTGGCCCAGCCCTCCCCTGTTTACTAGTGAATATTAGGCTGCTGCTGTTTGTATCATGCTCCCTGTAATCCTTAACAATCTGAAATGATTCTGCTGCTGTTGTTCTCTTGTGTGTTTTTTTTTTTTTTTTTGGAAACCTAAAACTTTTCGTTTAAAAAAAAAAAAAACATATATAGGTCAAGATGGCAGCTTCCTTGGCTGAACAGGATAGGAAAGTTTTTAGTTCCCCTGTTTAATAAGGAACTGCAGTCTGCTCACATAACTTGTAATAAAAACATATTTGCTATTCTGAAGCCTCCCTTCAACCACTTTGAATATTTTATATATATATACTGTACTGTGATTCTGCACTTGCTAAATATTCTGCAGAAATCTCCCTCCACTGAGTCTCGCTGCAGCCATTTTAACTGTGGGCAGCTGAAGCTGCTGCCTGTTCACTTCCTGGATTTGCACAGATGCACACCTCCAGCTCTCATTGGCCCTCTTATGACTCCCTCCCTCCCTAGAGAGAGAGAGCTGTGCATGATGTCCTAAGCCTAGACTAATGACCAGACAATAATCAGGAAGTGGGCTGTATAAGGGATTTACTGGCAGAAAAAAAATGTTTTACTATCCAAAGATACCCAGAAGGAAAAAAAAAACCTTTAAGGCAAAGGGCATAATGAGCTAGTATGCACGGCCTTGTCTTTGAGACCTGTGCCTTAGAGCAAAGCCCCTGCACCATCTCCCAGTCACCGCCAAGGGAGCTGACGTTTTGCCTCTGCAATTCTTCCAGGGGTTCAGGGTTCCAGGACTGTGAGTGGCCAGACCTTCAGAGGGCATGCACCGCTGACATCAGCGACTGCATACAAGGTGAAAATCTCCTAAACCGCACAGTTTAGGACAGCGGTGCCCAACCTTTTGAAGATCAAGGGCCACTGAAGCGACTTGGTAACCGGTCGCGGGCCAAAATGAGCGGAGCAGCTGGATGGCAGCCCACTCCTTCTTCTTTTTTTTTTTTTTGCGGATTGGATTGGAGGTAGACGTTTGTAAACACAAGTCTATTTACATCTGCCACTCCTTAGAGGTGAATGAATGGCTCAATTGGGTCGGACTGACTGTGTGAAAGGGGCCTAAGGCTGCTTTCACACTGATGCTCTGTTTACCCGCAAGGGTGCAGCACAGTTCACCTGTGGCTTTCCTGTAGTTTAGCTGCACTTTGCCATAGACTTCTATTATATCCTATAGATGTGGTGCACTTTGAGAATGCACACAAAACTCGCAGGTAATAGAAGTCTATGGCTCAGTGCAGGTAACCCTCAGGTGCACTGCTCTGTACCTGTGGATCAGATTAAAACCACTGCAGAACAGATATTCACATATATATATATATTATATATATATATATATATATATATATATATATATATATATATATATATATATATATATATATATATATATATATATAGCACACACTGTGATTTTTAGTAATAAACTTACCTTTAATAACAGTATTCTATATTCTATTTTATTACATCCCAGAGCAGGAGGTCGTGGGCCACATCAGAGGGCTCCGCGGGCCACATGTGGCCCCCG
The DNA here is from genome assembly GCA_029574335.1 of Rana kukunoris. Lineage (NCBI taxonomy): Eukaryota > Metazoa > Chordata > Amphibia > Anura > Ranidae > Rana > Rana kukunoris. Next base: position 156,946,180 of record CM056059.1, on the reverse strand, counting down.
GGCCACTGGTTGGGCACCCCTGGTTTAGGAGATATTCATTTTACCTACCAGTAAGCCTTATTATAGGTACAAATGTGCTACTGTGATATACAACCACTTTTTTATTTTTTTTCCAAATAAGTTTTTTTATTTATATAAAACAGTTAACCGGATACAATTAAATGCAGGCAATAAAAGACTAAAGCAGACACTTATCCAGGAAGACAAATATTTCCCTTGCCCTAAATGGGTACAGGGGGAGTTAAGCCTCTGGCCAATAGGGCCCTATTCTGAGAGCTAGTTCTTCCAACAGTCATGTCAACAAACTATGCTTATAGGTTGTATAAGAGGAGAAGGGAGTCAAGAAGAAAGGAAAAAAAAGAGAGAGGGGATTTAAGTTACCACGTCTGCCACCTCGTCCGCCCCCAGCGTATCCTCCCGCCGATGCCACTCACTCCAGACCTCGTTTTGGACGTCCATGCCATTGCGCATCCTAGCCGTCATCCGCTCCATCAACTCTACGTCCTTGACCCTATCGTAAAGGGCTTCTTGGGATGGGGGTGTGGATTTTTTCCAATTGAGGGCTATCGAGCATCTAGCCGCCGTTAATATATGCCTAAGTAGTTTTTTATACGGCTTGGCCAATCGGGTTGGGAGAATAGTTTAGGGCATAGGGGGATTGGCGTCTCAAATAAATGGGTAAGCAGTTGTTGCGTGGACTGCCAAAACGGGGTAATAAGGGGGCACGCCCAGTAGATGTGGAAGAGAGAGCCTCTGTCCTGATGGCAGCGCCAACATCGGTCAGGGGTGGAGGGAAATATTTTGTGGAGTATGTCCGGGGTTTGGTACCAAAAAAACAGGACCTTATATGAGTTTTCTTTATACAAGGTACATAGGGATGATTTAGCAGCCTGCCTCCAGACGGCCTGCCAGGCCTCCATCGGCAGTGACTCTCCAACTCCCTCTCCCACCTCAGCATATACGCATGCTTCCCCTGCCCCGGCCAATCATACGCATTCAGCAGCCGGTAAATGTCTGTGATCAACCCTCGTCTGTGGCGCCCCTCTAGGACAATAAGTTCAAACGGGGACGGTTGTGAAAATTGGTGCCTTGGGGCTATTGTCTGGGCATAATGTCTTATTTGTAAGTAGCTATAAAATACCTGTCTGGGCAGATCGTGTTTCGCCTGGAGCTCCAAGAATGTTCGCAGCTTGCGGGACCTAGGGTCTACCAAGTGTCCAAAATGGATTAAGTCCCGAGAGGCCCAGGGCCAAGACGTCTGGTGAGTTAGGCTGTCCGGTATTTTGGGGTTGCAGACAAAAGAATTCAGCAAGGAGCACTCGGACTTGAGCGCTATCTCTCGGGACATCTTACGCCAGAGCCCTCGAAGTAAAGACATCGAGCCTAGCAAGCGGTCAGGCTCCACCTTCACATCAGCATCCCACAGGAGGCTATTTGGATGGACCGGGGCTAGCCATATTTTTTCTATTTTCGTCCACTTATTAAAAGACCTCTGGGGGAACCAGGAGACTATTGCGCGCAGCTGAGTAGCTTGGTAATATCTAACGAGGTTAGGAAAAGCCAGACCCCCATCTCCCCGCGAGGCTGTCATGACCGACCCGGGGGTTCCTATGTTTCTTGTGGTTCCAGACAAATTTCAACATGTCACTCTGGATTCTGCGGAGGTGGGCATACGGGGTCGGATAGGTAGCGTCTGGAACAGGTAAAGGAGTTTGGGACGGATGATCATTTTAATGGCCGCCACTCGGCCTAGGAGCGAGATATGATGTGCCTTCCACTTTTGAAGAAGGCCTCTGACCGTCCGGTAGAGGGGGGGGGGGGGGGGGGGAGTTGGCCTGGTAAAGGGAGCCGAAGGATGGTGTGATATGGACCCCCAGGTATTTGAGGTATAAGGGAAGTTCGACTGCAGGTGTTGGACCTCAGCCTCCGGGATGTTAATTGGAAGGGCCGCTGACTTCGAAGCGTTCGTCTTGTATCCCGACATTGACCCGTATCTATTTAGTTCAACGTGAAGGTTAGGTAGGGAGATTCTGGGTTGGGTCAGGGTGAGAATAATGTCGTCCGCGAATAGAGACGTCTTAAATTCCTTTCCCCGCACCGAGATACCCCTAATGTCCGGATTTCCTCGTATGGAGGCTGCTAGGGGTTCAACACAGGGCGAAGAGCAGGGGCGAGAGTGGGCATCCCTGGCGTGTGCCGTTAGCTATCTGGAAAAGGTGGCAAAAGGGGTTTTAACTTGGGAGGTAGGGTTTGAGTAGAGGTGCTGTACCGCCCGTAGGAAGGGTCCCTTGAACCCCATGTGGCGCAAGGTAGCAAACATAAAGGGCCAACTCAGGCGATCGAAGGCCTTTTCCGCGTCTAGACTCAGTATCAGGGCTTCCGTCCCGTCTCTGTTGGCTACATCGATCAGGTCAATGACCTTCCTGGTATTGTCTCCTGCCTGACGTAGCGGAACAAAACCCACTTGATCCTTGTGGATCAGGGAGGGGAGGATAGCATTCAGCCTAACCGAGAGAAGTTTTGTGAATATTTTGAGGTCTGAGTTCAATAGGGCTATGGGTCTGTAGCTGGCGCAGGAGGCTGGGTCTTTATCCGGTTTCGGTATGAGGGTCAAAAAAGATCCCTGCATATCGCTCGGGATTGGGGTCTGGTGGAGAAAGGCATTAAATAGAGTGGTCATGTGGGGGCTGAGTAGTGGAAGAAAGGTCTTATAGTACTCGTAGGGTAACCCGTCAGGGCCAGGGGATTAATGGGCTGGGAGGCCCTTCACTGTTGCTGCTATCTCTTCCGCTGATATGGGAGCGTTCAGGCCCTGCAGATCCGCCACCTGAAGTCGAGGTAGATCTGCTTCCTCTAGATATTGGGTCATACGGGCCGTCAGGTCAAGGGAGGGAGGGTCATGTGGAACCTTCTGGTTTGTTGTACAGGTCCGTATAGTAGTCCGCAAAGGCTCCTGCTATGTCCGGGGGGTGTATCAGAAGATTGCCCCCCCCCCCTGTTCTTTATCTGGTGTGGGGTAGAGGCAAGGGCTCGGTCCGCCAGTTTCCTGGCTAGGAGAGCTTGCACCTTTGTTGCTCTTGTCATAATAAAGTTGCTTAAGGCGGATCAGTGCCTTCTCTACTTTGTCTAAAGCGAGGTCCTAAACTGTCATGCGTGTTTGGACAATCTGTTTACGGAGTGCAGTGGATGGGGTCAATAGGAGCTTAGCTTCAAGGGCCTTCTGCTGCTGTTCCGCCAGTGCCTTAGCGGCATCGGCGTCCCTTTTCATGGCCATGCATCTCCCCTAAGGACCTCCTTGTGGGCGGCCCACAGGGTGGAGGCGGAGAGATATACAACCACTTTAAAACACTAAAGGCAAATTTAATAAATGGAAAGATAAAAAAATTACTGAAGATCCACTTAAAGCAATAAAAATGTGGTGAATTCTCCTTTCCGCTACTGACGCCATCTTTCTTTCTCTCTCTCTCCCTCCAGGGCTCTTCGCCTAAATGGGTCCAGTAATGCTCCCCAGCAAGAAGCCGGAAGGCACGGGCATCAGCATCTCCAGCTACCGTAGCAGCGCGCTGTTGAACCCGCTGCACGACGACGATGACCTCGACTTTCCCCCGCCCGCTGTTAAAATAAACAAGGAGAAGGGCGCCGTGGAGGACGAGGAACTGACGAACCTGAACTGGCTGCACGAGAGCAAAAACCTGCTGAAAAGTTTTGGCGACACGGTCCTACGGAGCGTCAGCCCCGTGCAGGACATTGACGACACCCCGCCGTCACCCGCCCAGTCAGACATGCCCTACGACGCCAAGCAAAACCCCAACTGCAAACCTCCCTATTCCTTCAGCTGCCTCATCTTCATGGCCATCGAGGACTCGCCCACCAAGAGGCTGCCCGTAAAGGATATTTACAATTGGATTCTGGAGCACTTTCCGTACTTTGCCAATGCGCCCACCGGCTGGAAAAATTCGGTGCGGCACAATCTCTCTTTGAATAAGTGTTTCAAGAAGGTGGACAAGGACCGGAGCCAGGTGAGGAGACCGCAACACCCATAAGTGGGGGTGGAGCTTTTTTTTTTTTTACTTAAAGGGGGACTCCTAAAAACTCTTTGTGTGTGTGAAAAGATTAAAACTCCCTAACTTCCTGTTGTGGTGACCATAGTCAGGCTCCTGCCACTGAAACCAAAAATCGAAGCTTGTAGCTCCTCCTTCTTTTAACCCAAACTTTAAATGCATTTAAAACATTTTAATTTTGGAGGGCATGCGACACCCCTGACAAGCTTTTATTTCTAGGTACAGGCATAAGAGGCCCTGGATTTTGTATTTTTAGGGTATATTGTTGTGAATGACTGTCTCATTAGTTAAGTCAAATCATTTTGGTAAGGCTGTTCACATGTGCCAAAGCACCCCTTAAACATAGGGGGATCTTGAGGGAAATTGTGTAAGAAGTGTAAAAGACACCACTCCATAGAAGAGATCCAACTTGTTTTGGGGGTTCAATGGAAGCATAATGTTGGACATCCTTTGGGGGAAGACACAAAGGCAAGCAGGGACAGCCAATAGGGGTGAAACACAAAGGTTGAGAGGAACAGCCCACAAGGGATGAGGATGGCCCATTTTGGGGAAGACACAAAGGTCAATGGAAATATCCACTGAGGTAGACAGAGATCGCCCATAGGAGACACAAGGTTGGGGAAAGGGTGGGGATTGGGAGGAAGACCAAAGTAGGTGAAGACAGCTCATTGGGGAGGAGCACACAAGGTGGGTGGGGCAGCTTAAGGATAAAGAGGCAAAAAGGAGGAGGGGACAACCCATGAGGTTTGGGAGCGAAGGTGGGTGGAAACAGTCCGTCTGGGGAAGACACAGAGGCAGGTGGGTAATCCGCAAAGGTGGACAGTAGCAGCCCACTGGAGGGAAACACAAAGGTGGAATAAGACAGCTAATGAGGTGGGGTTGCGCGCAAGTGAGGATGTTTACAAAAGTGAGCAGGTACAGCCCTGTAGGGGGGGGGGGGGGGGGACAAAGGTGTGTGAAAGCACACATAGGTGGCTGGGTGCTCCCCAGGGAAAGAGACCCAAAAATAGGCAGGTACAGCCCGGGGAACACACAAGATGGATGAAGACAGCCTGTTTGTGAAGATGCAAGTTAAGTGACGGTACTCACAAAGGTGAGCAGTAACAGCCCATTAAGGGGAGGCCTGCGTGGGTGGGAGCACACAAAGGTGGCTGGGCACTCCCATGGGGAAAATACCCAAAGGTAGGCAGAGACTTTTGTGTGGGAAAATACCCAAAAGTAGGCAGGGTAAGCTCAGGAGGGAGTGGGAGCACACAAAGGTGGGTGGAGACAGTCTGTTTGGAAGGCATGGTTAGAGTTACTCATAAAGTTGAGCAAAGCCCATTAGGGCAAACATAGGTTGGTCAGGGGCACACAAAGGTGGACACTCCCATGGAGGAAACGACCCAAAAATAGGCAGGGACGGGCCATGAGCGGGTTGGGAGCACACAAAGATGGGTGTAGACAGCCTGTTTGGGAAGCCACAAAGTAGATTAGGGATGTTTACAAAGTCAGGCATGGATTGTCGTGGGGGATGAGACCCAAGACAGCCCAGGAGGGGGTGGGAGCACACAATGGTAGGTGGTGACGTTCTATGTGGGTGAGAGCACACAAAGTGAGGCAGGGAAAGCTCAGGAGTAGGTGAGCGAACACAAAGGTAGGTGGGGACTCCCATGGGGTAAGAGACACAAACGTAGGCAGTAACAGCCCAGGAGGGGGTTTGAGCACACAATTGTGGGTGGTGACTTTCTATGTGGGTGGGGAGCACACAAAGGTAGGCAGGGGCAGCCCAGGAGGAGGTGGGAGCACACAATGGTGGGTGGGAGCACACACAGGTAGGCAGGGCAAGCCCAGGAGGAGGTGGGAGCACACAATGGTGGGTGGGAGCACACAAAGGTAGGCAGGGACAGCCCAGGAGGAGGTGGGAGCACACAATTGGGGGGTGGGGACTTCCATGGGGTAAGAGACACAAACCTAGGCAGTGACAGCCCAGGAGGGGGTTTGAGCACACAATGGTGGGTGTGACCTTCCATGTGGGTGGAAGCACACAAAGGTAGGCAGGGACAGCCCAGGAGGAGGTGGGAGCACACAATGGTGGGTGGTGACCTTCCATGTGGGTGGGAGAAAACAAAGGTAGGCAGGGACAGCCCATTGGGCTTCCAGGTGACTAGGCAAAGAGACTGGAATTAAAGTGGGGAGATTGCACTGTTGGTGAATCAAAGAGATATCCGAGGCTGACTCTGCCTGGCTCTGATTTTGCCTGTATAGCACATTGGTGTTTTGTGTTGTTTTTTTCCCTTTACTGTGTGTGTGTGTGTTTGTGTTTTTTTTCTCCCCCTCCCCCTCCCCCTGTTATGTTTATTGCAGTGACACGGCCACTTTAAGAATGAATGTCAACACACACAAATAGATCATTGCATTACCATTGCACATGCTTTGCTGTGAATGACCCCCGACGGAGCCCCGTGTGTGTCCTGCTAGGCCCAGAACGAGGATATTGATATATTCTGATGATTGTACGAATTGCCGCATTGACCTTTCCGGGACGATACGCGACACTTCTTGTAATGAGACGTTCCAGGCGGCTCTCCTGATTGAGTGTCACTATATGACCCTCGCAGCCGATTCATTATGGAGCCGGGGAATTCCGCCGCCTCCATTTCTTTTACCAAGGTTGCTACAGAAATTTTAGTTAGAAATGTCATATTCATGAATCGGAGACTTTTCGGTTCAGTCTGAGGACAGCAGGAAAATATTTGGTTGTTATAGGCAGCTGTTCAACCACTGAAATAATTTCAAATGAGAGCCGATGTGAAGGTCGTACCTCTCTAAGCAGAGCTTACCTTTCATTGCTGTGTACCAACAGGGCAGTCTTAATAGCATCATGGGCCCTGGGCAAAGTAATGTTCTGGGGCCCCTACAATGATGACAGTGCAGGTAAACAGACATCAAGTAGGTAGGAGGCAGACTGCCTCCCCTGTGTATCTATCACACAAATTTTGTGACATTTTTGGCTCAAGGACAGGCTGCTTTGGGGAAAGTGCAGGGGCCCCCCATGCAGCTGTGGCCCCTGGGCAGTGCCCTCTAAGACAGCCCTGTGTCTCGTGTTTGTTTCCCTCACTGATGGTTTGCGGTCTCTTTGCATCTCTATGCAATGCAGGTCATGGCTAGTGGGAGGAACCAGGTGGGGTGCTGTACATGGCTTCCTGAAAGCATTACGGCACCCCGACTTCAGTTTAGGCCCTAAAATTGTGCTGAAGGCCGGAGCTACGACAACACTCAGTAGCTGTATTCCTTTTTTATCATTGTGACTTTTATTGGAAATACTTATTTTACATTACAACAGTTCTCCAGATTACAGAGTACCAGAATAAAAGACCAAGTGGTATATCGAGTCTGCCCCGTTTTTTTTGTACATTTGATAGTGTTTTTATTTTTATTTATTTTTTGCTATTTTTGTTTTTATGTGGGTTTTTTTTTTAATTATTTATTTTGTGTGTGGGGGGGTACTTTTTTTTATTTATTTTTATTTATTTTTTAATGTCCGTTTAGATTTATGTTTGGGACATGGGATTCTGAAAAAATTATATATATATAATATAATATAATATAATATATATATATATATATATATGTGTATTTATTTAGATTATAGCGTATACATGTTTTGAGCTTGGAATTCTGACAAATGGGAGAAAAAAAAGCTAATAAAGGGGGTGGGATATTCTGATAAAGGGGAGGTAAGGATCCTGATATAAGGAGGAGCAGGGAATATGAACCAGAAATCTAGAGGAGTGATTGCAGAAAAAAGACCAAGTGGTCTGTCAAGTCTGTCCCATTTTTTTTGGGGGGGGGGGGCGGGGGGGTTTATGTTATTTTTTTGTTTTAGTGTTTTCTATTTTTGTTTTTATGGGTTTATTATTTTTTTTGTTATTTGTTTTGTTTTCTTTTGCTCTTGTTGTTGGTTTTTTGATTTGTCGTGTGTGTGTGTGTGTGTGTGTGTTTTTTTTTTTTTTTTGTGGGGGTTTTCTTCTTCCTTTTTTATTTAATTTTTTTTGTCTGATTTTTATAGATCTGTGTTTGGGGCATAAGATTCTGATAAATGGGAGGGGAAAGCTGATGAAGGGGGCAAAGAATTCTTAAAAAGGGGTGGGAGATCCTGCTAAAGTGGTAGGGATCCTAATAAAAAAAAAAAAAAAAAAAGGCAGAGGATCCCGATAGAGGAGAACTAGAAATCTAAAGGAGTGGTGTCAGAAAAATATAAATATATTTATTTATAGATTTTTATTTTTTATTTTTATTTTTTGCTATTTAAAACATATTTTGCCTTTTTTATGTTTTTTTTTTTTGGAAATATTTGTTTTTTGTTTTGGTTTCGCTATTTCTTTTTGTCTGATTTTATAGATCTATGTTTGGGGCATGGGATTCCAATAAATGGGAGGGGGAAGAGCTAATACAGGGGCAAAGGATTCTTAAAGAGGAGTTCCACCCAAATTTGGAACTTCCTCTTATCCCACTCCTTACCCCCATACATGCCACATTTGGCATGTAATTTTTTTGGGGGGGGAGTGGGGGCTTCAGTAGGAGTGGGACTTCCTGTCCCACTTTCTGCTTCTGCCGAGGGGCTGGTTAGGCGATTAAGCTTAATCGCCTACACCAGCCCCTCCCTGTAGGCGATCACATGGGACACTGACAGGTCCCATGCGATCGCCTCTCCAATCAGAGGCGTGCCGCGCGCGCATGCGCAGTGCGGCTCGCGCATGCGCAGTGGATGCCCGGCCGTGAAGCCGAAGGCTGTCACGGCTGGGTGCCCACAGTCAGGATGGAGACGCCGGCCGGGGAGGGGGGGAGAGGAGCGGAGCCCCGGTCGGCGCGTCGCTGGAACGTAGGAGCAGGTAAGTGAGTGTTTATTAAAAGCCAGCAGCTACACTTTTTGTAGCTGCTGACTTTTAATAAACACATTTTTGGGCTGGAACACCCCTTTAAAAAGGGGTCTGAGATCCTGCTAAAATGGTAAGGATTTATGGATCCTGATAAATGGAGGAGCGGGGATACTTAAAAAATGAATAAAAAATAAAAATAAAAAATTAGCAGGGGATCCTGATAGAGGGGATGGAAACCTAGAGTAGTGACGGCAGAAAAAAAGTGGTTCATCGCGTGTGTGTGTGTGTTTTTTTTTTTTTTTCTTCATTTGTTTACGTTTTTGTTACTATACTAGATCTGTTTGTCCCCAGCATGTTTGAATCCACTTGCTGTTGTTGTTCCTCCCCTCTCTTTGCTGGAAGTCTATTCCAAGCATCAACTACTCTTTCAGTAAAATCCTACTTTGTAAAGAGTAGTTGATGCTTGGAATAGACTTCCAGCAAAGGTAGGGAGTTAGTATACAGTAAGTGGATTCAATCTTGCTTGAGACAACCATAGATCTACTGTATACTCAGAAAAAAAAAACCACAACAATGTGTGGGGGATCCGGGGACAAGTACACTTTCTGGACATCACGCTTGCTTTCCCCACCAGCTGCAGCGCCATCGGGACGGTCGGTGCCCACTGCCTGCCATACCATCTGATCGCTTTCGTCGTTGGGCCTTTTTTTTTTTCATTTCCATAATTACTATGCAATTAAAGGGCGGCAAAGGCGATTAACTCGGAAAGAGAGAAGCCGCGTTGTTAAATCATATCGCATGAAGACCTCCGCGCTGCCGATTTTAGGTCATGAAACGGTGAGACACCTGTCTGTACATAGAGGAAAAAAGGGCGCAAGTCTGTGAGAGAGGAAAACGCTTGGAAGAGGTAGCAAAGTCCATAAATCGGGGTCCTCCGCCCCCTTGTGGTCTAGATCCTTCACCCCTTTTTTTAGTACAAGTAAAACCTTGGTTTGAGAGTGACTTGGTTTGAGAGCATTTTGCAAGACAAGCAACTTTTTTTTAAAATAAATTTTGGCTTGATATACAAGTGATGTCTTGATATAAGAGTAGCATCACGTCACAACTGAGTATAAAATAGAAGTGAGGAGCCTCTAAGTGTAGCAATATTACATCTAACCACTTAAGACCCGGACCAATATGCAGGTTAAGGACCTTGCCCCTTTTTGCGATTCAGCACTGCGTCGCTTTAATTGACAATTGCACGATCGTACGATGTGGCTCCCAAACAAAATTGATGTCCTCTTTCCCCACAAATAGAGCTTTCTTTTGATGGTATTTGATCACTTCTGTGTTTTTTTTGAATTTTTTTGCGCTTTAAACAAAAATAGAGCGACAATTTTGAAAAAAAATCAATATTTTTTACTTTTCGCTATAATAAATATCCCCCCCCCAAAAAAAAAAAATAATAAAATTCCCTCAGTTTAGGCCGATACGGATTCTACATATTTTTGTTAAAAAAAATCGCAGTAAGTGTATCGATTGGTTTGCGCAAAATGTATAGCGCTTACAAAATAGGGGATAGTTTTATTGTATTTTTATTAATAATTTGTTTGTGACTGCGACATTATAGCGGACACACTTGACACATTTTTGGGACCATTGTCATTTTCACAGCGAAAAGTGCTATAAAAATGCATGGATTACTGTGAAAATGACAATAGCAGTGAATGGGGTTAACCACTAGGGGGCGCTAAGGGAGTGATTCTTACTGTAGGGGGGCGTGGCTGTAGGTGTGATGTCACTGATCATCGTTCCTGATCATCGTTCCCTATATCAGGGAACAGACGATCAGTGTCACTGCCACAATGAAGAACGGGGAAGGTTTGTTTACACTCGCCTCTCCCTGTTCTTCATCTCCTGTGCCCAATCGCGGGACACTGGCGGCGATCGGGTCCACGGTCACGGAGTTTCAGACTGGGTCATGAGCGCTCCGGCGGCTGGGCTCTTAAAGGCAACATACAGGTACAAGCTTGTGCCCAGCCGTGCCATTCTGCTGACGTATATTGGCGTGAAGGGGTCCTTAAGTGGTTAATGTGAAGGTACAACATTTAGCAACATATTGCTACACTTGGAGGCGCCTCTCTTCCCTTTTATACTCTGTCCATTTATTTCTTACAGGGAAATTCGCTTTGATATACAAGTGCTTTGGATTACAAGCATGTTTCTGGAACGATTTCTGCTCGCAAACCAAAGTTTTACTGTATTCCTTGCTCCTTTATCAGATCCCTGCCCCCTTTTTAAGGTGCTTTCACATTGCTGTGTTGCAAAAACACGTTTCTTGTGCATTCTCTGGGTGCTTATGGACATGCGATTCAAAAGATGCACCAATAATGCAATGCAGGTGCGTTTTTTGCCACGTTTTCTATTGGTTTCAATGGGGAACCTGTTATAGTGTGACAACGGTCTTCTGTTCTTAGGTGTTCTACTGCAGGGCTCGACAAAATCCGGTCGCAATTGCGACAAGAAATTGTGACCTGGCACCCGCGCCCACCATTAAGGCCGCAGCTTTGCGGCCTTCACGGAAGGAAGCTTAGGCCTGCAGAAGGCCTGCAAAGCCAAGGCCTCAATTACCGGTGGGTGCGGGCCCGCCACGATCGCGCGGCAGGGTAGGTGGGGGCGCACGGAGACACAGGATCCTGTGTCTCAGTGCGCCCCCGCCGCGCCCGCTGTTAATTGAGGCCGCAGCTTTGCGGCCTTCTGCAGGCCTAAGCTTCCTTCTGTGATATGGCGCCATCTTGTGGTGGCCATTGGCATTACAAGTAAAACAGCCATTCTAATGTGTTTTTCACTGCCATCTCCTTCCCTCTAATTAGAACTCCCAAACATTATATATATTTTTTATTCTAACACCCTAGAGAATAAAATGATGGTCGTTGCAATACTTCCTGTCACAACGTATTTGCGCACTTTTTTGGGGAAAAAATACTTTTTTAATAAAATAATAAGACAACAGTAAAGTAAGCCCAATTTTTTTATTTTGTGAAAGATAATGTTACGCCAAGTAAATTGATACCCAACATGTCACGCTTCAAAATTGCGTCCGCTCGTGGAATGCCGACAAAACTTTTACCCTTTTAAAATCTCCATAGGCGACGTTTAAAAAATTCTACAGGTTGCATGTTTTTGAGTTACAGAGATCTAGGGCTAGAATTATTGCTCTCGCTCTACCAATCGTGGCGATACCTCACGTGTGGTTTGAATACCGTTTACATATGCGGGTGCTACTCACTTCTGCGTGCGAGCTTGGCGGGACGGGGCGCGTTTTCTGGCTCTTAACCTTCAGCCCCGGAAAGGATTTACCCCCTTCCTGACCAGAGCACTTTTTGTGATTCGGCACTGCGTCGCTTTAACTGACAATTGCGCGGTCGTGCGATGTGGCTCCCAAACAAATTTGGCGTCCTTTTTTTCCCACAAATAGAGCTTTCTTTTGGAGGTATTTGATCATCTCTGCGGTTTTTATTTTTTGCGCTATAAACAAAAATAGAGCCACTATTTTGAAAAAAAATGCAATATTTTTTTACATTTTGCTATAATAAATATCCCCCAAAAATATCTAAAAATATCTAAAAAAAACATTTTTTTTTCTCAGTTTAGGCCGATACGTATTCTTCTACATATTTTTCGTAAAAAAAAATCGCAATTAGCGTTTATTGATTGGTTTGCGCAAAATTTATAGCGTTTACAAAAAAGGGGGTAGTTTTATGGCATTTTTATTAATATTTTTTTTTTTACTAGTAATGGCGGCGATCCCCTAGCGGCCGCAAAAGATAGGACGTAGAGCTACGTGCTCTCGCGTAGCAGTGCCGACCTGCCGCAGTAATATGATGGCGGCTGGTCGGCAAGTAGTTAACTTTTTTAGCTGGCTCCTAGATTCCAAGCAAATTTGTCGAACCCTGTTCTACTGCGTTGTTGCTAGTGGTAACCACAAGCGTAAAGGAAGGTCTCCATGTGGCCGCACATCGGAATCGATCGTATGTAGAAACCTCAGCCTGGACTCCAACCAACCAGTCTACGCCACCAACGCGTTTCGCTCCGCCCCTTGGAGCTTAATCGTGGTCATTGCGGCAATGCCGACATGCTGTAGATATCACAGACATGGACCACTATTGTGCCTATCAGAAAGCCAGTCCTGAGCAATGATGTGCAGCTGATGCTGGAGTGAGCGTATATATGCAGGAAGTGGTTGGAGAGGATCAGCAGGAGAAGGTGGCCATTTGCACGCTGTCCCGTCTTCATGAAAATCTCCTAATCTATACTTGCCTGTCTGTCTAGAGAGGTGGAGCTACACAGAAATATTATATATATATTTTATTACACGTTTTAAGGGCTTGTCCATGTGCGCAGCCCGTGGTCCCGGGTCTGACCCATTACCGGGCGTCCCCTTCCCCCCTTCCTTCCTCCCAATGTCCCTTTTTTGCCCGTGAGTTTCCGTATTCTCTGCCATCTGGTCCTCGGCTGCGGTGAGGAATTTGTCTTGTATATGTGTTTCCATGGCGACCCTCGCTCAGTTGATAGGGAGAGTAACCAGTTGCCACGGAGACAGAGTTCTGGATGTGGCAGTTTAAGTGCGCAGGGAGAGAGGCGAGCTCGGGACTCGTGCGGTGGAGGGGGGGGGGCGGCGGAGATTGGCGCTGATAAGCGGGGCTCTGACACATTGTTACTTTTTTATTTTATTTTTTCATTGATTTATGTCATAACTTATCCGTGAAGATGCATGGATGATAAAATATGTACAGTGCCTTCAAAAAGTATTCATACCCCTTCAAATTTTCCACATTTTGTCATGTTACAACCGTAAATGTATTTAATTGGGATTTTATGTGATAGACCAACACAAAGTGGCACATAATTGTGAAGTGGAAGGAAAATGCTAAATGCTTTTAATTTTTTTTTTTTTTTACAAATAAATTTGTGGAAAGTGTGGGGGCTACAATTGTATGGCACCCCCCCCCCCCCCCGAGTCAATACATTGTAGAACCCCTTTTCTCTACAATTAAAGCTGCAAGTCTTTTCGGGGATGTCTCTACCAGCTTTGCACATCTAGAGAGTTACATTTCTGCCCATTCTTCTTCTTTGTAAAATATCTTAAGTTCTGTCAGATTGGACGGAGAGCGTCTGTGATCAGCAATTTTCAAGTCTTGCCACAGATTCTCAATGGGATTTAGGTCTGGACTGTGACTGGGCTATTCTAACACATGAATATGCTTTGATCTAAACCATTCCGTTGTAGCTCTGGCTGTACAGGTGGTTCTCAAAAAATTAGCATATTGTGATAAAGTTCATTATTTTCTGTAATGTACTGATAAACATTAGACTTTCATATATTTTAGATTCATTACACACAACTGAAGTAGTTCAAGCCTTTTCTTGTTTTAATATTGATGATTTTGGCATACAGCTCATGAAAACCCAAAATTCCTATCTCAAAAAATTAGCATATCATGAAAAGGTTCTCTAAACGAGCTCTTAACCTAATCATCTGAATCAACTAATTAACTCTAAACATCTGCAAAAGATTCCTGAGGCTTTTACAAACTCCCAGCCTGGTTCATTACTCCAAACCGCAATCATGGGTAAGACTGCCGACCTGACTGCTGTCCAGAAGGCCATCATTGACACCCTCAAGCAAGAGGGTAAGACACAGAAAGAAATTTCTAAACGAATAGGCTGTTCCCAGAGTGCTGTATCAAGGCACCTCAGTGGGAAGTCTGTGGGAAGGAAAAAGTGTGGCAGAAAACGCTGCACAACGAGAAGAGGTGACCGGACCCTGAGGAAGATTGTGGAGAAGGACCGATTTCAGACCTTGGGGGACCTGCGGAAACATCCAGAGCCACCGTGTACAGGCGTGTGCAGGAAATGGGCTACAGGTGCCGCATTCCCCAGGTCAAGCCACTTTTGAACCAGAAACAGCGGCAAAAGCGCCTGACCTGGGCTACAGAGAAGCAACACTGGACTGTTGCTCAGTGGTCCAAAGTATTTTTTTCGGATGAAAGCTAATTTTGCATGTCATTCGGTAATCAAGGTGCCAGAGTCTGGAGGAAGACTGGGGAGAGGGAAATGCCAAAATGCCTGAAGTCCAGTGTCAAGTACCCACAGTCAGTGATGGTCTGGGGTGCCATGTCAGCTGCTGGTGTTGGTCCACTGTGTTTTATCAAGGGCAGGGTGAATGCAGCTAGCTATTAGGAGATTTTGGAGCACTTCATGCTTCCATCTGCTGAAAAGCTTTATGGAGATGAAGATTGCATTTTTCAGCACGACCTGGCACCTGCTCACAGTGCCAAAACCACTGGTAAATGGTTTACTGACCATGGTATTACTGTGCTTAATTAGCCTGCCAACTCTCCTGACCTGAACCCCATAGAGAATCTGTGGGATATTGGGAAGAGAAAGTTGAGAGACGCAAGACCCAACACTCTGTATGAGCTTAGGGCCACTACCGAAGCATCCTGGGCCTCCATAACACCTCAGCAGTGCCACAGGCTGATTGCCTCCATGCCACGCTGCATTGAAGCAGTCATTTCTGCAAAAGGATTCCCAACCAAGTATTGAGTGCATAACTGAACAGAATTATTTGAAGGTTGACTTTTTTTTTAATTAAAAACACTTTTCTTTTAATGGTCGGATGAAATATGCTAATTTTTTGAGACAGGAATTTTGGGTTTTCATGAGCTGTATGCCAAAATCATCAATATTAAAACAAGAAAAGGCTTGAACTACTTCAGTTGTGTGTAATGAATCTAAAATATATGAAAGTCTAATGTTTATCAGTACATTACAGAAAATAATGAACTTTATCATAATATGCTAATTTTTTGAGAACCACCTGTATGTTTAGGGTCGTTGTCCTGCTGGAAGATGAACCTCCGCCCCAGTCTCAAGTCTTTTGCAGACTCTAACAGGTTTTCTTCCAAGATTGTCCTGTATTTGGCTCCATCCATCTTCCCATCAGCTCTAACCAGCTTCCCTGTCCCTGCTGAAGGAAAACATCCCCACCACATGATGCTGCCACCACCATGTTTCACAGTGGGGATGGGGTGTTCAGGTTGACGTGCAGTGTTAGTTTTCCACCACACATAGTGTTTTGCTTTTAGTCCAAAAAGTTCAATTTTGGTCTCATCTGACCATAGCACCTTCTTCCACATGTTTGCTGTGTCCCCTCCCCACATGGCTTCTCACAAACAGGACTTCTTATGTCTTTTCTTTCACAAATGGCTTTCTTCTTGTCACTCTTCCATAAAGGGCAGATTTGTGGAGAGCACCACTAATAGTTGTCCTCTGGACAGATTCTCCCCCCTGAGCTGTGGATCTCTGCAGCTCCTCCAGAGTTACCATGGGCTTCTTGGCTGCTTCTCTGATGAATGCTCTCCTTGCCCGGCCCGGTCAGTTTAGGTTTGTAGTTGTGCCATACTCTTTCCATTTTCAGATGATGGATTGAACAGAGTTCGGTAAGATGTTCAAAGCTTGGGATATTTTTATAACCTAACCGTGCTTTATACTTCTCCATAACTTTATCCCTGACCTGTCTGGTGTGTTTCTTGGCCTTCATAATGCTGTTTGTTCACTGAGGTTCTCTAACAAACCTCTCAGGGCTTCACAGAACAGCTGTCTTTATACTGAGATTAAATTACACACAGGAGGGTTCTATTTACTAATAAGGTGACTTCTGAAGGCAATTGGTTCCACTAGATTTTAGTTGGGGGTATCAGAGTAAAGGGGGCTGAATACAAATGTACCTCCCACACACATATTTATTTGAAAAAAACTTTTCCTTCCGCTTCACAATTATGAGCCACTTTGTGTTGGTCTATCACATAAAATCCCAATAAAATAAGTTAACAATTTTGGTTGTAACATGACAAAATGTTGAAAATGGCAAGGGGTATGAATACTTTTTTAAGGCACTGTATCTTTACTGATTTTGTGTCTTTACCTATGTCATGTAATCTGTATCATTATTTATATCAGGAGTCTTCAAACTACGGCCCTCCAGTTGTTCAGGAACTACAATTCCCATCATGCCTAGTCATGTCTGTGAAAGTCAGTATGTTACAATGCCTCATGGGAGGTGTAGTTCCGCAACAGCTGGAGGGCTGTAGTTTGAGAATCCCTGATTTATATGATGGAAGATGTATCTTTAATTATAGGACACAATGGGGTTGATTTGCTACAACTGGAGGGTGCAAAATCCGGTGCAGCTCGGCATAGAAACCAATCGGCTTCAGGATTTATGGTCAAAGCTTAATTGAAGAAGATGAAGCTAGAAGCTGATTGGATTCTAGTCAGAGCTGCTCCAGATTTTGTTAGTAGTGTTTTAGTAAATCAACCCTAATATGTATATTTAGTTATAATATGTGTCATTATTTATATGATATGATCAGTAAAGATACACATTGTATCATATAAATAAAAATGCATGTAATATAAATAATGATACATATATAAAAAAGAAGTGTATTGTATATGTAATTGTAAATATTATCATTTACGTAAAGATACATATTCTATAAATAATGGCACAAACACTATATTGTCAAAAGTATTGGGACACCTGCCTTTACATGAATTTTAATGACATCCCAGTCTTGGGCTTAATTCACACCTATGCATGTTGCTTTCGAGTGTTTTTCAACATGCGTTTTTACCGCATTTTTTTGTTTTACATTTCCTTTAACCCCTTCAATACCGGGCTTTTATACCCACCTCCATACTGGGCCTATTCTGGCACTTCTCTCCTACAATCATCATTTTTTTGCTAGAAAATTACTCGGAACCCCCAAACATTATATATGTTTTTTTTTTTTAGCAGACACCCTAGGGCAGGCATGTCCAAAGTCCGGCCCACGGGCCAAATGCGGCCCCCCTGGTGATTTAATATGGTCCCCTTTGGGGATTTCAATATACATATTGTTTGTGGCCCTCAGGGCCACAAAATATATATACCGTATTTATCGGGGCTGCCTTGGAGGGGGCAGGACGAACGCCATCAGATTACATGAAGAGAATCTCCTGTTTACTTAGCAGCGACTGTATTGGAAGTCCCGTCTCCTGGGATGCCATTGGACGACTGTTCTGTCTATCGGGACTTTGTATTATAGAGACCACAGAGTAAACGAGATTCTCCTGTTTGTAATCTAATGGCACTCGTCCCACCCCCTCCCTCTGCCCTCCAAGTCTGCACATGGGCATTGATCAGTCTGCATTTATGGCACATGTAAGGCTGCATTTATGGCACATGTGAGGCTGCATTGGTGAGGCTGCATTCATGGCAATGGTAAGCATGTGCATGTTACAGTATACGCCGATAAATACAAATATCCAAATAACACGCCCAAGCTCATCCCTAGTCCTAAGCAGTGCTCTGGCATTCGTTGGGGACACAAAACAAATATATATAGAGTATATCCAAATAACACGCCAGAGCTCATCTCTTCACCACACACAGCCTCAAAGGCAAGAGAATTCTTGTTGGGCAGTGTATTAGTGCTCGGAGGATTACACTTAGACCGAATTTTAATGGTTCAAAGAATGTCAGGCAAAAATGTCGGCCCTCACGCATGTTCACTTCATCAAATCTGGCCCTCTTTGAAAAAAGTTTGGACACCCCTGCCCTAGGGAATGAAATGGTGGTCATTGCAACTTTTTATCTTGTACGGTATTTGCGCAATCATTTTTCAAATTCACTGATCTTATGCTTACTAGCCGCAATTGCGGCTTTGTTTACTTCCGGGTACCCAGGCGTGATGTCATCGCATTGCGCCAGGGCCTCTGACGGTCATCGAGATGACTAGTGACCACCTGGTGACCAGTCATCTCTATGCTTCCCATCCGGCGCTGGACGATTCTTTCTCCGGGCCCCCGATGGCACGGGAGAGCCCGGAGAAGCCCTGGATGGTGGGGGGGCATGTCCCCTCTCACCGCCTATAAGAACGATCAAGGGGCAGAACCGCCGCTATGATCGTTCTTGTGGTGCACAGGATCGCCGCCGGAACACAATGATATCTGAATGATGCCTGTAGCTGCACCCATCGTTCAGATATCACCGCACAAAGTACAGGACGTCAGATGACGTCCACCCAGGATAAGAGATTCCCTTTGTGGAAGTCATATGACGGTGTGCGGTATTGAAGTGGTTAACAACCAGCTATAAACAGGTAAAAAAAAAAAAAAAACGCATGCGTTTTTGGATACGGGTCCATTGAATGCTATTACATGCAAAACTCTGATTTTTGCAGGAAAAAGTCCCTGACCCTTTCCAAAAACGCAGAGGCACAAAAAAGCATTGATGTGAACATGTTCCATAGGGAACCATGTTAAATTTCCCCCCAAAAATTAAAAAAATGCATCAGTGTGAATGAAATCTTAGTCCGTAGGGTTCAATATTGAGTTGGCCCCGCCTTTTGCAGCTATAACAACTATAACTCTTCTGGGAAGGCCGTCCACAAGGTTTAGGAGGGTGTCTATGGGAATGTTTAAGCATTCTTCCAGAAGGGCATTTGTAAGGTCAGGCACTGATGTTGGATGAGAAGGCCTGGCTCGCAGCCTCCACTCTAATTCATCCCAAAGGTGTTCTATCGGGTTGAGGTCAGGACTCTGTGCAGGCCAGTCAAGTTCCTCCACCCCTAACTCGCTCATCCATGTCTTTATGGACCTTGTGTTTTTTTTCGTACATTGCAGCGAAACCGTCGGCGACGTATGTTGGCGCAATGGCAAAAAACGTTGCATGAATTAGGCTTGCATTTTGATATAATTATCGCATAGGGCAGTTCCTCTTTAATGACGCATGTTTATTTGAAGGCAGCGAGCCGTCCGCTCCCCGTTCGCGTTCCCTGCGGCTGGCAGATGCTCGCAGTTTCATTTTTTTTTTTGGCAGGCATTACCGATGATATGGAGTAACTTATGCTTGTATTTATCCCACAGATTTGTTTGGGTTCTGAGCTCCGGAGCGCCAGACATTCTCCTTTTTTGTTGTGTGTTTTAAAAAAAAAAATTTTTTTTTGCTGTCAGACTTTGCATTTTAGGTGGCACAATTATTTTTTTTTTTTTTAATGAGAACTTGCATGGTTGCACCGGCTCCTCCCCCTAGGCCAGGAGTCTCCAAACTAGGGCCCTCCAGGTGTTCAGGAACTACAATTCCCATCATGCCTAGTCATGTCTACGAATGTCAGTTTTACAATGCCTCATGGGAAGTGTAGTTTCACAGCAGCTGGAGGGCCGTAGTTTGGAGATCCCTGCCCTAGGCTGAAATGTCTTCCTCTGAAATTACTGCACACTGCGAGCTTCTCACCATGTGTATTGGAAGATGCAGCAAGTCAGAGCCCACCTCATTTCCTGGCTGCAGGACATCCGCATCATCGAGCTACTGGGTGCTCACCCTGTGGCCCTCCTAGCTGTTTTGCAGAACTACAAGTTCCATGAGGCATTGCATGGCTCCTAAAGACAGAGGAATGCTGGGACTTGTAGTTCTTGCTCTTTCCTCCCCAGTCTGACTTTTTCTGGCCCACCCTTTTCCTTCAATGGAAACGAAAAGAAGATGTCTGGACAGCCGCACTCCAAAAATATTGCTTTTTATTGTTAAAACGGGATACAGGCTAACGCCTTTCACACTATAACTTGGTGCTTAAATGGGTTGTAAAGGATTTTTTTCCCCCTAAATTGCTTCCTTTACCTTAGCGCAGTCCTCCTTCACTTACCTCATCCTTCCATTTTGCTTTTAAATGTCCTTATTTCTTCTGAGAAATCCTCACTTCCTGTTCTTCTGTCTGTAACTCCACACAGTAATGCAAGGCTTTCTCCCTGGTGTGGAGTGTCGTGCTCGCCCCCTCCCTTGGACTACAGGAGAGTCGGGACACTCTCTACGTTGCAGATAGAGAAAGGAGCCATGTGTTCGTGGGCATCCTGACTCTCCTGTAGTATGCCCCCAGCACAAATCCCCCCCCCACCCCCCGAAAAAATCCTCTCCCCACTCTAAATCCTCCCTCTTCCCAAAAAAAATATTCCCCTCTCAGCACAAATTTTCTACCCCTCAAATTTCCCCTCAAAGCACTAATCCTCTCTTCCCCACTCCAAATTCACCCCCCCTCCTAGCACAAATTCCCCTCCCACTATCGCCCATCCTATAGCAACTTCCACCACAGATTCTCCCCCCCCCCCCCCAATCCCTATTAGCACAAGATCCCCCCCCCCCAAAAAATAAAGTTTACTTTAACACTCTTATAGCACAAATCCTACCCCCACCTCCTCTCCAACCCGCACCCTGCCCCTCCTAGAACAGTTCTTACCCCCTACCGCCCTCTAAATTCCCTTTCTTTACGCAAACCCCCCCCCCCCCCAAATCACCACTTCTAGCGCATCCCCCAGCCCCTCCTTGAACAGTTCTTACTCCCTACCGCCCTCCAAATTCCCCTTAATGCAAATCCCCCCCCCCCCATTCTCCTTGTGGTGTCCCCCCACCTCACATAACACTATGCCCATGGCAGCCGTCCCTTAGGGGTACAGAAGGAAGTGGGGAAGGAATAAGAAAATACAAATTCAGCTTTACTTCTCCTTCCATACAAAGAATAGGAGATACAATGGTGAATGGAAGGGGGTTCGCTTTGCGTAGTTTCCTGTGAATTATTCTATGTTTATAGCCGGCAGATCTCACCCCGGCAGCTCCTGGAGAGGCAAAATGAGTAAATTGTAGCCACGCTAATGCTTTGTGTTCCGACCGGCAGCCCTGGAGTCACGCAGCGGGTTGAATCGCAGCACGGCTCCAAGGCAAGGCGTTCAGCGTTAACCCCTTCCTGCACAGCTCCCGGTCCCCGCCTGGAAGGGAGATTTCGGGGGTTGAAGACCCTCCGTCCACCCCGAACTTGTCGGGTCATCTAATATAAAGTAATCAATTCTTCATTATTCTTCCTCCCGCCCCACAAATACTGGAGGGACAAAGAGGACATCTATCAATTAATGAACAAAATATCCAACAACTTTATTATACGAATAAAACCTCCTTAAGCTCACAAGAAAATTTGGTTGTCATGTTTGGTTTTATGCTGTTGGCACACAGGGCCGCCATCAGGAATTATGTGACCCTTACACAGCTTCTGGTCCCTGGAGCAGAGAACAGGAAGGGGGGGGTGCTGCCGCCTTAAATAATTGAGAAGCGGGGGAGGGCCTTTACAAAAAAAGAAGAAATATATAAAAAAATATAATGCATATATAATTTTTTTTTTTTTTTTTTTTAAAGGGGGGGGGGGGGGGGGTTGCCATCTGGGGACCTCTGGGCCCTTTAATAAAAAGGAAAAGGCCCCTTACAGGTGTACTGCCTGTACCCCCCTGATGGTGGCCCTGTTGCACATATTTGTAGTTTCAAGTTGGTGTTTCGCAATCGTCTCGCTTATATATGCAAACAGTATAAATCCAAGAGTCCACAGAACTGAGGTCATAACATCAAATCCAGGTGATATTAGATCCACGGTCTCTACTCTTCAATGTTCAACTGACTTCCTAAAAAGAAGGAACCAACAAACCTGAGGGACATTAACGGGTATCTCCCAACAGTCTAGGGCACACATGTTCTGCACATCGAACCTGGCACCCCCCCCCCCCCCCCCAAGACCATTTAATGTGGCCCTCGCACCTCTCCTTCTGCCGCGGCACCCCCTTGTCCAGTGGTAGCCGGTGCTCCATTTGGGAGGGGGGGGGGGGGGGGGGGAAAACAAATCACCCTGTCTTGTGCTCAAAGTCTGCCCTTTTGAAAGCCAATTAGAGCCTCGGGCTCTTATCATGTGCTTAGAAAAAAAAAAAACATTGGAATCCATGCGTCCGGCACCCTGCATTAAGATTAGGGGCCGGGCACATGGATTAAGGGGAGCGGCGCCCCTGCCCCTTGTATGGACGGGATGCCACTGCCCCCGTATCTGCCCCACGTTTTTCTTTTCTCGCAGTCGGCAGCAGAGAGGAGGACAAATCTCCTCCTCCTCCTCCCTCCTCCCTCCTCCCTCCCTCTCCCCTCACAGCAGTCGGTAGCAGAGAAGACACCCTGATTTTCTATTTATTTTAGTAGTAGTACTCCCAGCTCTGTTGTTGCCCCACTCAGTAGTAACTCCCAGACATTTTTTAATTTCCTGCTTGTCCCCCGCTCAGTAGTAACCCCCAGCTCTGCTGATGCCCCGCTCAGTAGTATCTCTCCAGCTCTACTAATCCCCTGCTCGCCAGTGACCCCCAGCTCTGCTGCTCCCCCACTCGGCAGTAGTTTGTGAACACAGCCACTAGGATTTGCATGACTGTCATCTTTGAGCCGGCATCTCTGACCCTGGGTGAAGCCTGAAGAAAGAGGGTGCTGTCCTTCTGGAGAGAAAATCAGATGATGGTATTGTCAGGGGCAGTAGCGTGATCTCTGTGAGAGGTAATGCATACCTGGAAGTGTTACACTGACACATTACTCAGCATGCTGCACTGGGGTGCTCAACCTGTGGCCCTCCAGCTGTTGCGGAACTACAAGTCCCATGAGGCACTGCACGAACTACAAGTCCCATGAGGCACTGCACGAACTACAAGTCCCATGAGGCACTGCACGAACTACAAGTCCCATGAGGCACTGCACGAACTACAAGTCCCATGAGGCACTGCACGGCTGACAGTTACAAGCATGACTCCCAAGGGCAGTGGCAAGATGGGACTTGTAGTTCTGCAACCGATGGGGGGGGGGGGGGCAATGGTTGAGCACCCACTCATCCTCCTGTTTCCCATGTGACAGTCCTGGGGGCTCAGTGATTGGCCACTCAGGCGGACATGGGAGCGGGGGAGGGTCCTCAGCCCTGTGTAAGCTCTGACATGGATTGATGTAGAACTGGTACCCGGCTCCTTCTCACTCACAGCAGTGATTGGTTCATTTCAGGGGGAGGTCTCTTTGTTAAAATGTGCATGCCTAAAGGGTTACTCCGCAGCGGCCAGAAAGCCCAGGAAGGAGGAATCCTCCCCCTTTGTGTAAAGTTCTCTTTACAAATCCATTCCTCGCTCTGTCGGCTGACACATGTTCTGTCTGCAGCGATGATTGCATTAGGGATCTCCTCCAGCTTGCAGAAAGCCGGGCAGACTCATCGTTTATTTATTAATATTCCATATGGAGCGGCACGCCGAATGATCATGTCGCTGCCAGCGCATTCGGGGAATACAGCGACGCCGCAGCTCTGCCCCCGCACTGCCGCCTGTGACAAATATTTCTGTATATCAGGTATGATAGCGGGGCGGGGGATGGAGAGAACATCTCTCTCCTTCTTCCCGCCCGTCCTGACCAATAAAACCTCTTCATCCGGCGCGGGAATGTTCGCTTCGATCTGACGTTTCCTTTTCATCTTTCTTTTTTTTTTTTGCAAATTTATCAGCGTATAACACGCACCCTAATTTTAAGAAGGACGTTTCAGGGGAAAAAAAATCCACAGCCCCCTACGTATAACACACAGGCACAGTTTATCCTCTATTTTCAGGGTAAAAAAGTGAGTGTTATACACCAATAAATACAGTACTTTTTTATTTTGTTCATTTTGGGGCTTGTAAAGGTAAAAAAAATGTTGTCCTAAATAGCTTCCTTTACCTTAGTGCAGTCCTCCTTCACTTACCTCATCCTTCCATTTTGCTTTTAAATGTCCTTATTTCTTCTGAGAAATCCTCACTTCCTGATCTTCTGTCTGTAACTCCACACAGTAATGCAAGGCTTTCTCTCTGGTGTGGAGTGTCGTGCTCGCCCCCTCCCTTGGACTACAGGAGAGTCAGGACACCCACTAACACACTGGTCCTTTATCTGCAATATAGAGAGCGTCCTGACTCTCTCCTGTGGTCCAAGGGAGGGGGCGAGCACGACACTCCACATCAGGGAGAAAGCCTTGCATTACTGTGTGGAGTTACAGACAGAAGGACAGGAAGTGAGGATTTCTCAGAAGAAATAAGGACATTTAAAAGCAAAATGGAAGGATTAGGTAAGTGAAGGAGGACTGCACTGAGGTAAAGGAAGCTATTTAGGGGAAAAAAATTGTACCTTTACAACCCCTTTAACCTTCCTGCAATCGGCTTTAGGCTGGAGTCACACCGTTGTATTAATGTAACGTACTAAAATGGCACGCCCCCTTCGCGCAAGTACATTAGGTGTGGCTGGACCGCGCTGTAGGGTACCGCCATGCGTTCTCATGCACGTGTTGTGTTTTTACTTTGTTATATATGTGTGTGTGTGTGTGTGTGTGTATATATAAATAGAATCCGGGTCTATTTTTTTTTTCCATACCTTGGTAGCCCATTCGAAATAAATAGGCTGGCTGAATGCGACGCACCTGTACATATAATTGAGTAGGGTGGGGGCTTGGAAATGGTGAAAAGAGTTAAAACTAAAGTTTAATTTGTGTTTTGCCTTCCCTGGTCCCCCCTTATTTTTAGGTGATATCATTGCTTTTCTTCATATGTTGGTAGCCCATTTGACTTAATATGATGCACCCGAATGCAAAATTGGATAGTGTAGCTTGTTCTACCTTTAGAAATGGTGGAGAGAACGTTTATGGTTTGCATTGGCTGGTCCCGCATCCTCCCCCTTGTTTTTAGACTTGATGGTATCAAAAATTTTCTTCACACGTTGGTATAGTAGCCCATTCAAAAGAAATAGGCTGACCTAATGTGATGTACCTGAACACAAAATTGGACAGTGTGAGGGGGGTGCTTTCTCTCGTTGTGATTTTTAAGGATTTAACCAGCACCCCCCTCACACCATCCAATTGTGTGTTCAGGTGCATCGCATTAGGTCAGCCTATTTATTTTGAATGGGCTACCAACGTATGAAGAAAAATTATGATGCCACGAGTCTAAAAATAGAGGGGGTGGAGCCAGACCAGCCAAGGCAAACCATAAGCAGATAAAACTTCCTCTCATTGTGAGTTCTAAGGATTTATCAGCTTATGGTTTGCCTTGGCTTGTCTTGCTCCCCCCCCCCCCCCCCCCAAGTGTTATCATTGTTTTTCGTCATACTCTGGTAGCCCATTCAAAAGAAATAGGCTGACTCAATGTAATGATCCGAAACACAAAATTGGGTAGTGGGGTGGGGGAGGCACTTGTTAAATCCTTAGAAGTGGTGAAGAGAGAAAGTTTTATCTGCTTATGGTTTGCCTTGGCTAGTCTTGCTTTTAGTTTTTCTCCAAGCATTGGTAGCCCATTCGAAATAAATAGACTGACTCAATGTGATGCACCTGAACGCAAAATTGGTTAGTGTGAGGGGGGTGCTTGTTAAATCCTTAGAAATGGTGGAGAGGGAGTTTTTAATCTGTTCATGCTTTTCCTTGGCTGGTCCTGCATCCCCCCCCCCCCGTTTTTAAACTTGGTGGTATCATTGTTTTTCTTTATATGTTGGTACAGTAGCCCATTCAAA
The DNA here is from genome assembly GCA_029574335.1 of Rana kukunoris. Lineage (NCBI taxonomy): Eukaryota > Metazoa > Chordata > Amphibia > Anura > Ranidae > Rana > Rana kukunoris. The sequence continues at coordinate 156,919,829 of CM056059.1, read as the reverse complement.
AGAAATAGGCTGACCTAATGTGATGCACCTGAACACAAAATTGGATGGTGTGAGGGGGGTGCTTGTTAAATCCTTAGAAATCACGACGAGAGAAAGTTTAATCTGCTTATGGCTTGCCTTGGCTTGTCTTGCTCCAACCCCCCCCCCCCCCCTTATTTTTAGGCTCAGTGGTATCATCGTTTTTCTTCATACTTTGGTAGCCCATTCAAAAGAAATAGGCTGAGCTAATGTGATGCACCTGAACACAACAGCTGGAGGGCCCCAGGTTGCCTACCCCTGCATTAGGTTGTGCACCCCAAAGCTCAAACACACTCCTTTCTCTGCAGCCTCAGCTGTACAGGACAGTGAATGAATGGGAAGTGCTCTGTGTTGAGCTGCTTCCTGTTCATACACAAACTGAAGCATAGCAAACACAATTTACTATGCTTCAGATATGAAGGGACACAGAAAGTAAAGGACACTCTCCCACTCTCCATCCTGAAACATCCCCCCAAGCATCTGGGGAGGGGGGAGGAGTGAAGCCAGCAGCACTGCATGGGGGATGGTGGGGAGCCTGGCAGTAAAGGGAAAAGTGATTAGGGTGTACCCAGGCACATGCCTATGCTGTCAGCTTCCCGTTACAAAAAGCTACAGAAGTAACACGGCCCAGCAGGAAGCGGACTCGCCCATCCTACATGTGGGGCGCTCTTTGGAATCTGACTGCCATGGATTGCATAGAACTTCTATTACAATGCTACCCTGTAACATCAATGGCAACAATTCTTTATGGGCTACATGAGCTGATACAGCAGTAACATGCTAACGCGTTTTCGCCCAAGCCTTACTCCTAGCAGACTTTTCTTACAGCTTACACGTGTGTGTGTGTGTGTATATATATATATATATATATATATATATATATATATATATATATATATATATATATAAAATAAATCGACTTCACTCCTAGGAAAAAAATATGCAAATGAGTTCTGCTGTCCACCAGCCAATCAGATCATGAGGTGTTTTTTTTTCTTTTTTACTGGTGGCAACAAAATAAATGGAGGAGCGCATTTTTGGCATACAGGCAATTTTTAAAGCCTTTTTTTTTTGGGGGGGGGGGGCCAAATGAAAACCAAAGTGTCTTATTTGAATGGCTTCTTCCAGCTGCTCTAAAAATGCAGTTAACAGAACAGCCTTGTTTGTGTAGAACTTCAAGGGGGACATTGGATGTTACGTTTTCTACGTTGCATCTGGACATGTGTGTCCTAATTTGGGTCTATATCCACTTGCCCCCTGGAAATCCCCCCCCCCCCCTTAAAGACCTGGCCATTTTTTGCGATACAGCACTGCTTTACTTTAACTGACAATTGCGCGGTCGTGAGACGTGGCTGCCAAATAAAATGTATGTCCTTTTTCACAAATAGAGCTTTCTTTTGGTTATATTTGATCACCTCCTGCGCTTTATTTTTTGCGATATAAACATAAAAAAATCAAAAAAGAGCGACAATTAAAAAAAAAAAAAAAACGTTTTTACTTTTCTGCTATAATATCCAAAACCAAATGTAAAAAAAAAAGAATTTCTTCATCAATTTAGGCCAATATTATTTATTATTAGTAGTAGTTGTTGGTGCTGGATAAATCAACAACAACAACAACAGTTTACACAGAGCTTTACAACATAGGACAGACAGTACAAATACAATACACTTTAAAGCAGTTGTATACACCCTTAAACAGGGTATACATAGATTGAAAATCTGTCTGTTCAACAGAAGTAGGCTCTTGTCGATTGGTCATGCTGTAAAACCAGGATTCGATCAGTGCATTCAGCCAATGGCTGCAGTGCTGGACTGTATATTCTGACGGGAGGGAGAGCCCGCTATCGGAATACAATAGCGCTGCAGGGGAGATCCCTGGACCACACAGTGTTTGTGTTGATGCACATGTAACCACCATGAAATATGGAGATGTTGATTGTCCCGGAACAGGATGGGAGGTGAAAGTTGTTGAACCTTCTGCTTCTAGTTCCATTATCCCATCCCTAGTGTCATGGAGTCTGTACAGTTAATAATCCCTTACTCATGTTGACTGATTCAGTAAGTAGAAGAACTTTCATACCTCTAATCCTATTCATGAACAATCAACATCTGCCTTCACACATTTCGAGGTGATTGGTGTTTCCTGTGTGGGGATAAATTCTGGGGATGTTCCTGACACTCATTAAAACTAGAGGTGGACCGATATATCGGCCGATATTTGGCCATTTTGGAGAAATCGGCTGATTTTTATCCAAATTAGGCCGATATTTATTTAACATGGCCGCTAGCGATGCCACGGATCCGGAGCTAGGCCGAAGCCGCGGCCTTTCCTGATGCTGTGACGGATCCGCGGATTGCCGCCACTGTCGCAGCATCAGGAACGGCCGCGGCTTCCGGCTAGCACCGGAGCCGCACCCATCTTGGTACACCCAGCGCGGCGGCCCTCCTTCCTGTTTACACCCACAGAGGAGGGGCCCGCACTCATGGGACACACACCGCTCTCTGGTGTCTGTACTATGGGGGGGGGGTCTGTACTGAGGAGGGGGTGTCTATACTGGAGGCAGAGGGGGTCTGTACTGAGGGGAGTGACACTTTTTTTTTTTTTTGCACCAGTGCCACCTGCCAGTGCCAATTGGTGCCACTTGCCGTCCATTGCCATCTGCCAGTGCCACCATCCAGTGCCATCTGCCAATGCCACCTGCCAGTGACAATACCAGTGCCAATCGGTGCCACCTTCCTACCAGTGCCACCTGCCAATGCCAACCAGTGCCATCTGCCAGTGCTAACTATTGCCATCCAGTGTCAATTAGTGGCACCTGCCAGTGCCAATAAGTGCCACCTGCCAATCAGTGCCATCTGCTAGTACTATCTTTCAGTGCCATCCAGTGCCACCTGCCAATCAGTGCCTTCTGCTAGTGCCATCTTCCAGTGCCAACTAGTGCCACGAGCCATGCCACCAAAAATAAATAAAAAATCTGGCCTAAAATATCGGCATCATATATCGGCCGCCCCGATTTCTAAATGTCGGCATCGGCCAGAGAAAAACCCATATCGGTCGACCTCTAATTAAAACTAAAGAAGTAGCTTGGAGAAGCTATGAAATATCTTCAGTGTTGCAGAACAGGTCCAGCTGAATGCAACTATTTCTACCAGCTACTTCCTAATTCAATTGGAGACTCCGGAGGTAAATCTCTATTGGGAATTGATGTGTTCGGCTCCAGGCGTGTGATCTGTGGAGGAAACACTCTGCCGTCCTTTGTTGATGTGATTGCTGTGTATCGGAGATCCTTTTTGCTGACTGCGCCTGTCAATACTGAGCCCTAAACGTTCTGTAATTATTTATCTTCCTCCGTGCGGCCATGTCGGGGTCAGCTGACTCCATCATTGATCCCGATGAGTCTTTTCTGGAAGCGAAAATCTGTTTTCTATGATGTAGAAGCGGCTCTGTCCTGGATTATGAATTGTATCCGATTCTGGACTTCCAGGAAATGTAAACTCAAAAACCTAATCTTTTTCTGGGGGGGGGGGTATAGGTCTATGCTTGGCCCCATGCATGTTTACATTCACTTACTGCTGACTGACTCTCTACCTCTGCTGGAAGTCTGTTCCAAGCATCAACTACTCTTTCAGTAAAGTAATATTTTCTAAGGTCAGGTTTGAGATGATGTCCCCATGTTCTTGATGTATACCAAGTTCCTGCAGTCTCTCCTAATATGTTTCGTCTCCAAGATCTTTCACCATTTTTGTTGACTGTCTCTAGACTTGTTCTTATCCAAAACATTTTGTAAGTGAGGTCTCCAGAGCTGGACAAAGTGTTCTAAAGTTGGTCTAACTAAAGATATTGAGAAATCTGGAAATCCTTCCTCCTGCTGGTGACCCCTCTAGTGATAAAAAGATCTATATAGAGGTATCAGGACCTCCTTCCCTCTGCTGGTGACCACTTTAGTAATATAAATATCTACAGAGAGAACGGACCTCGTGCTGGTGACCCCTCTAGTGATATAAAGATCTATAGAGGAATCATGACCTCCTTCCTCCTGCAGGTGATCCCTCTAGTGCAGGGGTGCCCAACCAGTGGCCCGCAGAGCCCTTTGATGTGGCCCGCGACCTCATTCTCTGCTGGAATAGAATTCCAGTATATACTGGGCTGCTTTCAAACTGATCTGCAGATGCAGAGCAGTGCCCCTGCGGGTTACCTGCACTGAGCCATAGACTCCTATTATTATCTGCGAGTTTGTTGAGCTTTCTGAAAGTGCACCAAACCTGCAGAATATGATAGAAGTCTATTGCAGGAAAGCCAACGGTACACTGCATTGCACCCGTGGTGAGGATTATCGCAGTGCGTCAGTATGAAAGCAGCCTTGGGCCCCTTTCACACGGTCAGTCCGACCCAATTGGAGTTTCCATTCAAATTTAAGGAGTGGCAGATGTAAACCGACTTGTGTTCTACCTCCAATCCGCAAAAAAAAAAAAAAAAGTTTAGTGGGCTTTGTCTGTGAGGGGACACGGACCTGCCATCCGCCCGCTCCGCTCATTGTGGCCCACGACCAGTTACCAAGTTGCTTAAGTGGCCCTCGCGCTTCAAATGGTTGGGCACCTCTACTGTAGTGATATGAGAATTTTCCTGTTATTATAGGATGACAATGCTGTGTCTCTGTGTTTTAGTTGTTCTCCTCCTTTGTCACCCTGTTTTGTGGGCTTTCAGTACATGGGCTACATGGGCTTCCAGTAGTGACTACAATCGGCCGTTTCAACATACGTTACCCAGGCATGGTCCACTGTTGTCACCATCAAGAAAGCCACCCTGAGAAATGTCATCACCGGAGTGCATGTAGACAAGAAGTGACTATAAGAGACCAGGAGCACTGAGATGCAACAATGGAGAGAAAAAAAGGGAAGACATATTTTATTACATCTTACTAGAGCATTTTGCATCACAAAAACTGCTCATGTTCTTATGTAACACCATTTAGTTTGGGTTTATATATTTTAAAGGGGTTGTAACAAATTTTTTTTATTTTTTTTCATAATAAGCATCCTTTACCTGCAGACATTCTTCCTCTCACTTCCTCATTCTTCGTTTTTGCTCAGAAGTTGCTCTATTTCTTCTCTGTTCTGTTCACTTCCTGCTTGTCTGATTGTTACTCACCACCATGAAGGGAGGCTTTACTGCGGTGGTCAGTGACGTGCTCGCCCCCTCCTGGGAACTATATCTGTGCGGCAGGGCACTCTCTACGTGTTGGAGAATTCAAGAAGGTGTGAATTATTGGGAAATGTAGTTCTTACATGAACGAGTGCCACAAACCGAGAAGTGATTAAGAGAACAGAAACTAGAATGCCGGAGGTGATATAGATAAAGGAATTTAATAGGTATTTACTTGTTTGTTAACAGAATCATTATACTATTCTGTCTGTCTACTGTGCAGACATTAATTTTAGGCAAAACTTTTTGTTTTTGTTTTTACAATTTCTTTTACCACTTGGGATCCGCGCTATGGACGAAAGACGTCCACAGCGCGGCTCTCAAGTGCCGAGTGGACGTCTTTGGACATCCTGTTGTTTACATTCCCCGTGCGTGCAGCTGGGGGAACACAGTGCCCGGCGCATCGCTGGGAAGCCGATGCGTGTGCCTGGTGGCCGCGATGTCCGCCTGGTACACACGATTGGCAGTGACAGCAGGGACATGGAGCTCTGTGTGTGTAAACACAGAGCTCCACATCCTGTCAGGGAGAGAGGAGACCGATGATGGTCACCTCTCCCAGTCAGTCCCCTCCCCCCACACAGTAAGAACACATGCAGGGAATACATTTAACCCCTTCTTCACCCCCTAGTGTTAACCCGTTCCCGGTCAGTCACATTTATACAGTAATTGGTGCATTTGTATAGCACTGATCGATGTGAATGGTCCCAAAATTGTGTCAAAAGTGTCCGAAACGTCCACCGCAACATCGCAGTCCTGACAAAAAAAAATTGCAGATCGCCGCCATTACTAGTAAAAAAAAAAAAAAAAAAAAAATCATAAATCTATCCCCCATTTTGTAGGTGCTATAACTTTTGCGCAAACCAACCGATAAACGCTTACTGCGATTTTTTTGTATTTTTTTTTTTTTATTTATTTTTAACAAAAAATATGTAGAAGTATCGGCCTCAACCGAGGGAAATTTGTATTTTAAAAAATAATAATTTGGGATATTATAACAAAAAGTAAAAAATATTGTGTTATTTTTTTTCAAAATTTTCTGTCTTTTTTTTATTTTTTTGTTTATAGCGCATAAAATAATTGCAGAGATGATCAAATACCACCAAAAGAAAGCTCTATTTGTGGGAAAAAAATTATAAAAATATAATTTGGGTACAGTGTTGTATGACCGCGCAATTGTCATTCAAAATGCGTCAGCGCTGAAAATTGGTCTGGGCACGAAGGGGGTTTAAGTGCCCAGTAATGAAGTGGTTAAGTACCTTGAATCTGTCTTTCTATTATTTTCTAGTAATCTCTTGCCCAGCAGCACACAAAGTGGGAAAGGCTCGCAGTAGCAAGTTTATTTCATTGCACAGTGCTGTCAGTCTAACACTGTGCGCATGCTGGCCTCTTTAACAAAGTCTTAGGCTGCATTCACACCTGAGCGGCAAAACGCCTGTCGCGCGACGCTCGTGCCGCTGGAGGGGCGAATCCCCATTCATGTCTATGGAGATGGTTCACATCTCTGAAGCGCCGAACGCCTGTCGCCTGAAAAAAAGTCCCGGACCCTTTTTTTCAGGCGACACTGGCGTTCGCCCATAGACATGAATGGGAAGATTTGTAAAAAAAAATAAATAAATAAAAAAAAAAATCTAAGCGCGGCAAGTAAAGCCGCGTATGCGGCGTTACTTGCCGCATAGATGTGAATGGAGCCTTAAATGATTAAAACAGTGCAAGATTCCTTATAAAAGATTAATCCGTGTCCTTGTATTTAGCTGTGCTCTGTTTGGGTCGGAGTCTTTAGCTTGAGAGTAAAGCCGGCCACACACTAGTAGAGTTTTCATTGAAACATTTTCATTTTAAAAATGTTTGATTTTCTAATCTTTTGTTTTCAATCGCGGCGAGGAGAAAATTTAAAAAGAGCGGAATGGATTTTTTTTAACAGTGAATGTTTTTTTTTTTTTTTCTGTAAAGTAATGGCCTGCACAGAGTCCTGCTATAGAACACCTTTGGAATGAATTGGAGCGAAGTAGGGCCGAAACAACTAATCAATTATGAAATTAATCGATTACCATTTTCATAATCGATGAATCGGCCAGTAACATAATGGGGTTACAAAAAAAGCAAATCGCTACTGTAAATATCACTTTCACTGTCCCACAGTAAAAAAAAATGAACCCCTTACAGTAGCAATTATTAGCTTTTTGTACAATTTTTTTTTTTTTTACCCCCATTATGTTACTAAACATCTCAGGCCGGGTCACACCTGTTTTTGGTGCTTTTTGCAGAAACGCACTACAGTTCATTTACCGTATTTATCGCGGTATAACGCACTCCCGCGTATACCGCGCACCCCTAAAGTGACCCCCAATCCTGTGGAAAAAAAGTTATTTTTGTACTTACAGTTTTGGTGTCTTGCGCGGCGTCCATCGGCGGCCTCGTCGGGTCCGGCGTCCTTCTGCGGCTTCGGGTGTCCTCTTCTGCGGCATCGCGTGTCCTTCTGCGGCCGGTCCGGTGTCCTCTTCGGCGGGTCGGCATCCTCGCGTCCTCCCCGCCCGTTTCCCGCGCCGAGTTTTGAATACTGCGCCAGCATATACCCGGCGCAGTATTCAAAACTCCACGCGGGAAAGCGGGTATCGGCGTATATCGCGCACCCACGATTTTGCCCTGATTTTCAGGGCAAAAAAGTGCGCGATATACGCCGATAAATACGGTACATGTTTTCCTATGGGACACGTTCACATCCATGATTTTTTTTTTCAGCTGCTGTGTATTTTGAAAGGGCAAGGACTTTTTTTTGTTTTTTAACGCAAAACGGTGCCATTTTGTTTTTTGGTTCAATATACTTCAATGGAGAAGCTGCAGAAAAGCTTTTTTTGTGGCAATTTGTGTTTTCTAATCTGCCCAACAACAAATTGGCCAAAAAAAATAAAAAATGCAAATCGCAGCAAATTATTATTTTATATATATATATATATATATATATATATATATATATATATATATATATATATATATATATATATATAAATATATTTTTAGGTTATTAATCGATTAATCAAAACAATCCATTAGACAAATCAAATATGAAAATAATCGTAAGTTGCCCTAGAGCGGAGACTGCGAGCCAGGCCTTCTCCTCTAACATCGGCGCCTGACCTCACAAATGCTCTTCTGGAAGAACAGTCAAACATTCCCATACACACACTCCTAAACCTTGTGGACCGCCTTCCCAGAAGAGGTGAAGGTGTTATAGCTGTAAAGGGCGGGGCCAACCCAATATTGAACCCTACGGACTAAGACTGGGATGCCATTAAAGTTCATGTGCGTGTAAAGGCAGGTGTCCCAATACTTTTGACAATATAGTGTGTGTGTGTGCACACAAAAAATACATTTTTATTTTATTTATACACTGTGTGTGTAATGTTATATATAATATTTACACTTTCATTTATCATTCCTTGAGATGCATACATCATATCTCAATGAATGATAAATAATGGTGCACATTTTATGTACGTACGTGTGTATGTGTGTGTATATGTATATATATATATATATATATATATATATATATATATATATATATATATATATATATATATATATAATATATTTAGCACTATTATTCCTTGATATACATACATACTAAATTTCTTACCATATAAATAATAATAAATACATTTTATACAGTGTGTACACACACACATTGTATAAATAAAATATGAAGTATGAATAAAAGTGTGTATATGTGTGTGTGTGTGTGTGTGTATATATATATATATATATATATATATATATATATATATATATAATAAATACAATTTTAGTATGTATGTAAAACTCAAGGAAGAAAAAGAGAAGCAAATGAAGGTCATGAAATCTAGATGATGGAAAATGTAACAATATATTTAGTGTAAAGATTTATTGATATTGTTTATATTGGGTCCATGTTGGTCTGTCCTACAAGTACACAGTGACCCCCTTCTGCAGATTCCTTCCCTGGAAGTACTACAACTCCCAGCCTGTCCTGGCTGTTGCTGCGGTGGATTACTCGGCGGAGACGGATACGTTGTTGCAGATTATCCTGCAATTCATCTTCACTCACTTGTTGCCTAGGAGACGCGTGTAATCCACATTTCTCCCCTCACTATTGGAGTTTGCGAGGCGGCACGCCAACCGTCATAAGACAGGAATTAATGGGCACAAAGAGCTGTAAAGCATTGATTTCTCTGCCTGATTTGCAGTGCCGGGGGGGGGGGGGGGGCCGGGGGGGGGGGGGGGTCATAGCGGGAGACCGTGAAGGTGCGAGGGAAGGAAATCGTTCTTTGTGACAGAGTCCCTTTAAAGTAAGACTGTATATAATGTGGGCCGCCATTTTTGAAAATGCTTGCTGCCTGGCTGATGGAATGGCTTCAATACATTTCTAAAGCTCTGACTTTAGAACCCATACACAGGCGTTCTCATATCTCTCGCATCACATACTGTTCTGTGCCAGAGACATTAGAGTGTAAGCTCCTCTGTACAGAGACTGATGTAACTGGCTTAGTGTTCTCTGTACAGCACTGCGGTATATGTCAAAGCTATATAAATGTATAACCATAATAGTATGTGACTGGGGGGGAGGGGACATTAAAGTGTAAGCTCCTCTGGTGCAGAGACTGATATAAGTGGCTCATTATTCTCTGTACAGCACTGTGGTATATGTCGGAGCTATAAAAATGTATAATAATAATAGCGGCTTGCCGACTGGCGCACAAACATTTTACACCGCGAGCTTCGTGATCGTGCCCCGCAAACCCGATGTCCGCCGGTGTCCCGTGTTCGTGTCACGGAGCTGAAGAACAGGGAGATGTCAGTGTGAAAGAAACATCTCCCTGCTCTTTCTAGTGACAGCTCACTGATCGTCTGTTCCCTCTCATCAGGATCGGTGATCAGTGACGTGTCACTTGTAGCCACGCCCCCTAACAGTTAGAATCACTCCCTAGGACACACTTTACACCTCTGGGAACCCGACCTTTGACCTCTGGGGGAGGTCCCTGTTCTAATTCCCGAGTCCTAGACGTATTCTTTAATGGGAAACCCTCTAACCCTAACCCTCTAATCCTAGCCCCCCCCTAGAGGTTAACCCCTTCACTGCCGGTCACATTTACACAGTAATCAGTGCATTTTTATAGCGCTGATTGCTGTATAAATGTGAATGGTGCCAAAATGGCGCCAAGAGTGTCGGTTTTATCCACCATAATGTCGCAGTCACGATTAAAAGTAGCTGATCGCCGCCATTACTAGTAAAAAAAAAACAAAACATAAAACTATCCCCTATTTTGTAGACACTATTGTAGACACTATAACTTTTTTGGGCAAAAAACAATCAATAAACGCTTATTGTGATTATTTTTTAATTTTATTTTTACCAAAAATATGTAGAAGAATACATATCACCCTAAACTGAGGATTTAAAAAAAAAAACCGCAGAGGTGATCAAATACCACCAAAAGATTTGTGGGGAAATAAAGGACGTCAATTTGGCCAGCCAAATGGTCCGTGTTCTTTGTACAGCACTGTGGTATATGTCAGAACTATATAAATATAAAATAATTATCGTGTGATTTTTTTTTTTTTTTGTTGGTCGGGACTGGTCTGGTGCGGAGACTGATGTGACTGGGTCAGTGTTCTCTGTACAGCGCTATGGTATAGGTCAGAGCTATATAAATATATAATAGAGTGTGAAATGACTGATCTGAATAGCTCAGTGTTCTTTGTACAGCACTGCGGTATATGTCAGGGCTGTAAATGAATAATAATCATGTGATTTTTGGGGGGAACATTAGAGTGTAAGCTCCTCTGGTGCAGACACTGCTATGACTGGCTCTGAGTGTTGTTTGTACCACACCCTGGAATATGTCAGCGCTATCTAAATGATAAAGGGACAGATCTGGTTCCTGCAATGTTTGGGAAGGAGGTGTAGCGGAGAACGTTTTTCTCCCATTATTCATAATAATTGGGTCAATCTTTTGAAGTGCTTGGCTGATATTTCAGCACAACAGACGATATGCAAATGTGCCCGAGAAACAGGAATTTCTTCCAGAAAAATGTGGAGAACGCTCCCATTACCCCCCCCCCCCCCAAGGGATAACTGGTCACTCTGATGCCTGGAGGAGAACGCTCCTATTACCCCCCCCCCCCCAGGGATACCTGGTCACTTGGATGCCTGGAGAACGCCCCCCCCCCAGGATACCTGGTCACTTGGATGCCTGGAGGAGAACACTCCCACCAACCCCCCCCCCCAGGGATACCTGGTCACTAGGATGCCTGGAGAACGCTCCCCCCCCCCCGGATACCTGGTCACTTGGATGCCTGGAGGAGAACACTCCTATAAACCCCCCCCCTCCCAGGGATACCTGGTCACTTGAATGCCTGGAGAGCGCTCCGATTACCCCCCCCCCCCGGATACCTGGTCACTTGAATGCCTGGAGAACGCTCCTATTACCCCCCCCCCCCCCGGATACCTGGTCACTTGGATGCTGGGAGAACGCTCAACCCCCCCCCCCCCCCTCCAGGGATACCTGGTCACTTGAATGCCTGGAGAACCCCCCCCCCCCCAGATACCTGGTCACTTGGATGCCTGGAGGAGAACACTCCTATAACCCCCCCCCCCCCAGGGATACCTGGTCATTTGGATGCCTGGAGAACACTCCCACCCCCCCCCCCCAGGGATACCTGGTCACTTGAATGCCTGGAGAACGCTCCTATTACCCCCCCCCCAACCTGGTCACTTGGATGCCTGGAGGAGAACATCCCCCCCCCCCCCCAGGGATACCTATTACCACCCCCCCCCCCTTCCCAGGGATACCTGGTCACTTGGATGCCTGTAGCACTTAGCTGGGTTCTTCATTAGTAAGCCTGTTTTTGAGCGATTTTTAGGGTTAGCATGGGTGATCTGTGGGAAATGCTAGTTTCCTGGCTGCTGGGATGACCCACATCTGGTTCTAATGTGGTACAAGATTTGAGAAGTAAGGCGGCTGGCACCCTCTAGCAGAGCTTCTGTGGTTCTTCTTTTTTTATTTTTTTGCGTTTTTTTTTTTTTGGCGTTTTTTTTTTTTCTTATTTTTCATTCTTTTTAGCCAATGTTAAGCTGTTGACTAGTGAAAAAAGACACACGATGGGCACATTTTTGCACATTTATTTTGGCATAATTATTGAAGTCTATTGGGGCTAAAAAGGTGAGCTATTAACCTTTTTTTCCTTTATTTATTTAGTTTTAATCCTTTTTTTTTCTCCTTTTTTTTTTTTTTCTTCTCTTTCCCTTTCTTTCTCTTTTGGGAGGGGATCGGTAATATAACTGATAAACTTTTGATAAGACAATTTTGTACCTAGTTCTTTCCTGTTCCTTTTGTGTCTTTTATGTAAACGATGGAACATAAGAATGTACAATGCTGAATGAAAAGTTTAAGTTAATAATAAAATAAAAATTTAATTATTATAAAATAAATAATAAAAAAACCTTAAAAAATATATGGGGGCTAAAAATGCCCGATGCTTGAAGCGAAAGTGAAAAGATATAACTCCGGATCCTCATGATACTTCTATGCAGGACTTTTTTTCAGTGGGAACGCAGTTCCGGCACCTTCTGAACTGACTGTATGTAATAGCAAGGGATGCTGGGGTGTGCTGCAGGGTATTGATGCTCACTGCTGTGGATTTATTTTTGCAGGGCGGTCTATTGTTGCTGGTGGGGAATCTATTGTTTCTAGGGGGTCTTATGTTGCTGGGGGGGGTCAGTTGTTGCTGAAAGAGATCTACTGTTGGGGGAGGGGTCTATTGTTGATGGCAGCCAGAGAGTCTATTAATGCTGGCTGTACGGAGATCTGTTGATGCTTCTGTGAGTCTATTGTTGCTGGCGGGGACATTTTGATGTGGGTGGTCCATTGTTGTTAGGGGGATCTATTGTTGCTGGCTTTAGGGGATCTATTTTACTGCTTTTCTTGATATTATCACCAAATTCCATATAAATTTCTTGGCACCACAAAATGATACTTAGTTCTATATTGTCTAAAAGAGGTGGTTCTGGGATGTGGGTAGGGGGCGGAGAAAATGTGTGACTCGGAAAGGGGGCGTTCCTGCACCTATTGTCTGATGGAAAAAAAGCCTTGCTTCTATGTCACTGTCTGAAATTTTTAAAGCACGAAGCAGTAACAGCCAGACGTTTAGCATTTCCAGAATGAGGAGCCAGTAGTGCTGTGTTTTTTTTTTTTTTTTATATCGCCCAGAAGCACTGCAGGGGGAAGCCAGGGCATTAGGGGCAACCTGCGCTGCATTGGGTGATTAGGGTGTGCCCAGGCTCACCTATCACACCCTGTGCACACAGCTATGGGAAGAACAGTGCCCTTCGCTGGTAAAAGTAAGCAAAGGGCCCATAGGTGTGGGCAGCCTATGGCATTAGGGTATGCACCCCAAAGCCCAAACACACACACACACACACACACACACTACCGATCACTCACGATGTTCATTCAGAAAGGGAAGGGGCCCGTAAATTACATATTTACTGGCCCCTTCCCCACTTCTAAAACATCCCAAGAGCAACAGCCAATAGGAGAGGGGGATAGATGTAAGCCAGGGCAGTAGGGGTGAATGTGTGCTTCACAGGGTGATAAGGGTGTGCCTGGGCACACCCTTTGCGCACACCTATGTAAGGGCCGCAGTTTGGAGACGACAGTTGGAGAGTGAAAGAAAATCCCCAAGTTGTGCATTGTCACCAGAACAGGAATCAAAGGAAATTCTTTCAGCGGGGACACTAGTCCTGGAGACAACAAGGGGGTTTCCTTGTTTTTTTGGAGAGATTTCCTCACTTCCTGTTTTGGCTATGAGACAGGAACTGAAGGTAAATCTCTTAAATGGCACAAAAAAAACCTGTCAGAGGTTATACCCCTCCCTTACTCCATCCAAAATGGGGGGGAAAAAAAATAGTTTGGCTTTTAGCTCTACTTTTTTTTTCTCTAGTTTTGATGAAGTAGGATATGATTGGAACCCGTTTTTGCTGCCTGCATGTCATTGGGGGGGATTTTTATTTTATTTTCCATTCTCACTTTAAATATCCTATATTACAATAGAAATCATTTGATTCTTAGGTTCCATTAACCGTATAATAGGAGGTCAAACCGAAACTCTTTTCAATATGAATGCAATCAGACAGGCCCTTGTACTACATAGTTGAAGGTAAAGCTAAAGAAAATTGAATAAGAAAATTGTATGGTGTATGGCCAGCTTAAGGGACTTTCTTGTGCATAGGGCAGGCCACTGAAACTAACACACACCAACGTCTAAACCCATGCTTAATCTAAAGCTGATTGTACAGTTTGATTGCAATGTGTGTGGTGACCTTTAGGGCACTTATATGGGATCAAGGTGTGCCGATTGGTCAGTGGGCCGGCTCGGCTGTGTCGCTCACTTATCTCTCTGATCTGTCACATTTACGCTAATGCTTATGCCTGCACCCAGCAGCGCCAGTCAATAGCCTTCATCGTGGTCACGACTCTGCCGGTAATGGGGACTCTGCCGGTAATGGGGACTCTGCCGGTAATGGGGACTCTGCCGGTAATGGGGACTCTGCCGGTAATGGGGACTCTGCCGGTAATGGGGACTCTGCCGGTAATGGGGACTCTGCCGGTAATGGGGACTCTGCCGGTAATGGGGACTCTGATGGTAATGGGGTCTCTGATGGTAATGGGGAAACTGATGTAAGTGGGTGCTGTTGGGTGACACTCAAAATTAAAGTGGGCAGGTCTGGATGAAGTCCAGGGCCACATTTTTGTCCCAGTCAGCCCTGCTTTACACCAAAGAGTATTGCTAGGGATGCCACATCTGTTCCTACAACGTCCCTGCGTTTTGTCCGGAGTCGCTCCTCCATAGTCTGATGTGGCCAATGTTTCACCTTGAAGCTGAGGGCTGTTGGATGATCGCAGGCCCCCGATATCGAATGCTGCTCATGTCCTGACTCTCTGAACCAGGAATTGTCCGTCTCCAGAGATATATTCTACACATAGAACAGGCGAGGTCAGGAGTCTATTTGACGGCTCCGCCTTTAATAGAAAGTCAATAATTTGGAGTATCTTTATCTGAATGACTTCTGTCCTAGGGGTCAGCTGGAGCGTGTGCCGTGCCATGATCAATACTGCGATCGCAATGTTCTCTGTACTGGCCCGGCTTAGGCATGCTGGAGTCCCTGACTTTCTTTTTCTTTTATTTTCTTTTTTTTTTTTTTTTTATATATACAGAATTCATTCTATTTTATGTATCATCCATCACCTATCCATCTGTGTCCAGTCTCCTTTATCTCTCTAGAGCTGGCCCAACACCAGTGGAATTTACTTGTTTTAAGAATGTTCATGCGATTTTCTAACCGTTCATAAAAGTCAAATTCACATTCGTTATTCACCGCAGTGCCAAGAAAATTCAAAGGAGAAGGATGGATTTTTTTTAAAAATTTTTTAGGTGAACAAATTACTAAAGTGATTGTCATTCGGGAAAGTCCTTCACTCCAAAGTTAAAAGCAAACACAATGGTGAAGAACTTTCCAAAGTCATTCATCACATCTTCTCCTTCTCTCTTCTTCGCTCTCTCCTCTTCTTCTTCTTTTATTTGTTTTATTTTTTCCTCTTTTATTTTGCTTTCTCTTCTCTCTCCTCTTCACTCTTCTTCTTCTTCTTCTTCTATCCTTTTTTTATTCTCTCTCTCGCTCTCTCTCTTTCTTCTCTTCTCTTTTCTCTTCTCTTCTCTCTCTTTCTTATCTTCTCTTTTCTCTTCTCTTCTCTTCTTCTCTCTTCTTCTCTTCTCTTCTTCTCTCTTCTTCTTCTCTCTTCTTCTTCTCTCTTCTTCTTCTCTTTTCTCCTTCTTCTCTTTTCTCTTCTTCTTCTTCTCTCTTTTCTCTTCTTCTCTCTTTTCTCTTCTTCTTTTCTCTCTTTTCTCTTATTCTTTTTCTCTCTTTTCTCTTCTTCTTCTCTCTTCTTCTCTCTTCTTCTCTCTTCTTCTCTCTTCTTCTCTCTTCTTCTCTCTTCTTCTCTCTTCTTCTCTCTTCTTCTCTCTTCTTCTCTCTTCTTCTCTCTTCTTCTCTCTTCTTCTCTCTTCTTCTCTCTTCTTCTCTCTTCTTCTCTCTTCTTCTCTCTTCTTCTCTCTTCTTCTCTCTTCTTCTCTTTTTCTCGTTTTGGGATCGGCAAATTAAGTTACCCCAGCTTGGTCTAGGGATGCACCAGAAGAATTTGATAAAGGAAGAATAGGTTAATGAGGGAAGAGAACATTTTGATGTCAGGCCTGGATATACACAAGGCAGATCAGCCCTTAGCACCACAAACTTTCACACGTCGCCACTCTTATGGGATTAAGTGGATAAGGTGTCCCCGGACAGGTGTCTCTCACACAGACCTGGCAGCCGAGGCGCCACCTCGAATCTTAGCTGGGAGGAACGGGTCTCTCTCACAGGCCCGGCTTTAGGCCTCTGCCACAGACCAGTTAATTTGGATAGACTAAGTCACCGGGCGGCAGTAGAGCATACCTGCCAGCATCCCGGTCACCGAATCCCCGTCTGGGACTCTCTTAAGCTTCGGGGACCCAGTAAATCACTGGGGCCCCTTGATTCTTGTCTCGACCAAGACTCAGGAAGGCCCAGGAATCTGGCCAGGCGGGCCGCGCCGGCGGGGTCCATGGGTGCGCACACCCTGAAGGTGGATGCCGCACCCCTGGTCCGGGACCCTGCACACGTGAAGAGGAAGAACCACGAAGACCTGACCTAGGTCCCAGATATACCCCTCCCTAGCATGCCCAGCGAGGAGAAACCCTCTCCAATTGGCTGCTGAGGAAGACTCCATCCGCCAGAAATCCCGCTGGCTCCCACTGCTGGCCAAGGATGAAACGACATCCCCAGAATGCAGTCCGAGCCAATGGACCTTTCCAGAATGACATAGGTCAACAACCTAAACAAATCACAACTGGGAGCGACTTAACTCTCCCAGTCCAACGCAGTTTTAAACAAGTGGGCGCTACACATGTCTCCCCTTTTTTTTTTTTTTTTTCTTGTCTCCCCTTTTTTTTCTCTTCTTTTCATGCCTCCCTTCCCCCCTCCCCTTCTCTTGTCTCCCCCCCCTTTTTTTTTTTCCCCTTTTTTCTCTTCTTTTCTTGCCTTCCTTTTTTTCCTCTTCTCGCGTCTCCCCTTTTTACTCTTCGAGTGATAATTGATTAGGAGAATGTATAAAGATTTCCCCCTCCTTTTTTTCATGATATCTCATGTTCTTCCTCCTACCCCAACATATTTCATGGCTCTCAATGAAGACTTTTAGGAGGGGCACTAGTAAGGAAAGAGAAACAACTTTTTCTTGGGGGGGATATCTTGCCTCTTGTCATTGTCGTAGCTCCCCAGTATCGGCTAAAGCTTCAATGACAAAATGTAGCTTTACTCAATAATTCTCATTAAATTGATCCCGGGGTTCTAAACTATTTTCTCTGCCCCAGAGGGCTGAAAGATGAGGGCGTTCGATGTGATGGAATGACGTAGTGTGTGTGTGTGTGGGGGGGGGCGCGCAGAGGTTGGGGGAATATACTTCCGTTGACTTTCACATCATTTATCTGACGCTTAACTTGAGTGTGTAGGCAGCCGGGGAGATTGTTATTCGGGGTCTGCGGCTTGTGGAGAGCCCTAACTCTCTCTTGTGGAGAGCCCTAATTGAACTGGAGTGCCTCTTCACGGCTGAGAACGAATCATTGTACATATTGAGAATAAATAGGCCACATTTCTGGCAGATTAGGACCGGTTAGATCCATTATCCTCAGACGGCAACACCGCTTCACATTGCACCAGTAAGACTCTTGGAGGACCTCTGCCAACAATGAATGGAAGAACGGGAGCGGCCATGCTGGCATGTTTGTTTTTCAGTGGCTGGAGAGCTGCAGACCGATGATCTGGTTTTATGGCTGGATGTTTTAAATCTCTGCAGAAGATTAACATTAGGAAGAGTAAATCAAATGTTGGGAGCTTACATTGGCTTGTGTTTTTAGGACTCTGCTCCTGCACTGCTGGAGGACTCTGCTCCTTCCTCTATAACTCTCCTCTCCTGAAATACTCTGCTGGAGGACTCTGCTCCTCCCTCTATAACTCTCCTCTCCTGAAATACTCAGCACTGCTGGGGGACTCTGCTCCTTCCTCTATAACTCTCCTCTCCTGAAATACTCAGCACTGCTGGAGCACTCTGCTCCTTCCTCTATAACTCTCCTCTCCTGAAATACTCTGCTCTGCTGGAGGACTCTGCTCCTTCCTCTATAACTCTCCTCTCCTGAAATACTCTGCTCCTTCCTCTATAACTCTCCTCTCCTGAAATACTCTGCTGGAGGACTCTGCTCCTTCCTCTATAACTCTCCTCTCCTGAAATACTCTGCTCTGCTGGAGGACACTGCTCCTTCCTCTAACTCTCTGCTCCAATGATGGGGCGCTATTCCTCCCGCTGACCCCAATGATGGGGCGCTATTCCTCCCGCTGACCCCAATGATGGGGCGCTATTCCTCCCGCTGACCCCAATGATGGGGCGCTATTCCTCCCGCTGACCCCAGTGATGGGGCGCTATTCCTCCCGCTGACCCCAGTGATGGGGCGCTATTCCTCCCGCTGACCCCAGTGATGGAGCGCTATTCCTCCAACTGATACTAATGATGAGGGACTATTCCTCCCACTGACATCAATGATGGGGCATTATTTTTCCCACTGACCCCAATTATGGGGGGACTAGTCTTGCCACTGACCCCAATGATGGTGGGGGGGGGACTAGTCTTGCCACTGACCCCAATGATGGGGGGGGGCCTAGTCCTGCCACTGACCCCAATGATGGGGGAGGGGGGGCTAGTCCTGCCACTGACCCCAATGATGGGGGGGGGGACTAGTCCTGCCACTGACCCCAATGATGGGGGGGGGGGGGGGGACTAGTCCTGCCACTGACCCCAATAATGGGGGGACGGGACTAGTCCTGCCACTGACCCCAATGATGGGGCGCTATTCCTCCCGCTGACCCCAGTGATGGGGCGCTATTCCTCCCGCTGACCCCAGTGATGGAGCGCTATTCCTCCAACTGATACTAATGATGAGGGACTATTCCTCCCACTGACATCAATGATGGGGCATTATTTTTCCCACTGACCCCAATTATGGGGGGACTAGTCTTGCCACTGACCCCAATGATGGGGGGGGGGGGACTAGTCCTGCCACTGACCCCAATGATGGGGGGGACTAGTCCTGCCACTGACCCCAATGATGGGGGGGGGGGGGGACTAGTCCTGCCACTGACCCCAATGATGGGGGGGGGGGGACTAGTCCTGCCACTGACCCCAATGATGGGGGGGGGGGGGACTAGTCCTGCCACTGACCCCAATGATGGGGGGGGGGGGGGACTAGTCCTGCCACTGACCTCAATGATGGGGGGGGGGACTAGTCCTGCCACTGACCCCAATGATGGGGGGGGGGGGGACTAGTCCTGCCACTGACCCCAATGATGGGGGGACTAGTCCTGCCGCTGACCCCAATGATGGGGGGGGGGGGGGGACTAGTCCTGCCACTGACCCCAATGATGGGGGGGGGGGCTAGTCCTGCCACTGACCCCAATGATGGGGCACTGCACAATGCAGTGGTATGAATGGGCCCTTAAAGTGAAAGCTATTGGAATTCTTCATAAAATTGCACAGCTGTTTGTGTTCTTCCATGAATTAGGCTGGAAGTCAGCTGTGGATATTGCTGCTGCGCACGCTATGACCTTCATCGTTCCATTGTATTCAATTCCTAAAACATTTGCAGATTTATACCGCATGTCTTTAGGAACCCTTAAGCTCATCACACACACACACGTTACAATCTGATTGTACAATCTTCTTTAAAGAGTAACTCCACATTTTTAGTTAAAAACTCCTCCCCTCTGGGTGATCTCTGTACATTGCAGGGATTTAAACAAACTTGGTTGCAGATTCCTACCTTTTGTTAAGAAATAGCTGTTTGTCTGTGTCCATGTGGTAAGTGAAATCTAATGGGAGTGGTTTCATAATGATCAATCTTCTGCTGCACCTGCAGGGCTCTGAGGAAAGTGACAGGGTCTGCATCCCTTTAGACGTGATCTCCTGTTGGAAGCATCTCACCAAAAATTAAGTTTTTGTTGCAGGAAATGCCTGACATCTTAGTGCAGACTTCTGGGAAAATCGCAATCGTTCTGCATACCATCTGTGTAAAGAACGCCCCTGGGTGGCCATATTGCATTTTGCAGAAAACTACAGAGCTGCAGATTGAAAGGGAAAGGTCATTTGTAATAATCTATTACGCTATGACTTGTGTCGTAATTGTATATGCTAGATAATTTCTTTTTTTGCAATTATTTTTCCACAAAAGTAGAGTTGCCCTTTAAATCTGCCAACCATAATGTCTTTCTTGATTGGGTACAAATATATTGGGTTTAACAAAACCACGTAATATGAGAATCTAGTTAAACGATCCAGAGTTGATTGTAACGTGTATGGTGACCCCGTACTCATGGCAGTGTTTGTATATCTAATGTATTGTGTTCTTTTTTGTGTTTCAGAGTATCGGCAAAGGGTCCTTGTGGTGTATAGACCCAGAATACAGGCAGAACCTGATCCAAGCCTTGAAAAAGACCCCCTACCATCCCTACTCCCACGTCTTCAACACCCCTCCCACCTCTCCTCAGGCATATCAAAGGTAAGGCAATCGCTCGGCGTTTCCGTGCATTACCGCGATTGGCGCTGTATGGGTCACACACTAATATACCGAGATTTTAAACTCACCTACAGCCGCCTCTGCTTTTTTCTCTTCTGCTTCCATGTCCAGTTATAAAAGTTGTTCCAAAATTTTGTCTGATCCCATCCAAAGCGACTCCCTTCCATGCTGGACTAGCAGCCTCTGGAGATTTGTGTTTAGCCGTTGCCATGGCAGGGACCGATTCAGTTTGAACAGTTGAACCGGTTTTGCTGTGGTTACGCCGTGTTTGTTTGTTTGGAGAATTTGCTATGGAGGCAAATCTGCTCTATGATCTTTGCTACTTTTATTATTGTTGTTTTTGAATCTTGTAGTTCTCACTCTGTGACCTTTATTACTTTTTTCTTTTTTTTAGATCTTTTAGTTATTGCGCTTTGATTTTTGCTACTTTGTTACTTTCATCAATAGTTTAGATCTTGTGATTATTACTCTGTGATCTTTGTTACTTTCATCACTTTTATTAGAGCTTTTATTACTCTATGATCTTTGCTACTTGATACTTTTATCACTATTTTTAGATTTTGTAAGTATTACTTTATGAACTTTGCTACTTTGTTATTTATTTATATTTATGGTTGAACCAGATGGACTTGTGTCTTTTCAACCTAACTATGTGAAATATGTTACTTGTATCGCTATTTTTAGATTTTGTAAAGCCGCGTACACACGATCGGTCAAACCGATGAGAACGGTCTGATGGATTTTTCCATTGGTTAACCGATGAAGCTGACTGATGGTCAGTCTTGCCTACACACCATCGGTTAAAAACAAACGATTGTGTCAGAACGCGGTGATGTAAAACACAACGACGTGCTGAAAAAAATGAAGTTTAATGCTTCCAAGCATGCGTCGACTTGATTCTGAGCATGCGTGGATTTTTAACCGATGGCCGTGCCTACAAACGATCGTTTTTTTGCCAACAGTTGGGTATCCATCGGTTAAATTTTTAAAACAAGTTTAATTTTTTTTAACCGATGGATAAAGAACCGATGGCGCCCACACGATCGGTTTGGTCTGATGAAAACTGTCCATTAGACCGTTCTCATCGATTTGACCGATCGTGTGTACGCGGCTTTAGTGTTACTCTGATCTTTGCTACTTTGTTACTTTTATCACTTTTTTTAGATCTTTTAGTTATTACTTCATGATCTTTGCTACTTTTATTAATTTAATCACTATTAGATCGTGTAATAATTACTCTATGATCTTTTGTTACTTTTATCACTACCATTAGAGCTTTTATTATTCTATGATTTCTGCGACTTTGTTACTTTTTTTTCACTATTTTTAGATCTTGTAGTTATTACTCTCTGATTTTTGCTACTTTGTTACCTTTATCACTATTTTTAGATCTTGTAATTTACTACATGATCTTTTCTACTTTGATCACTATTTTCAGATCTTGTAATTATTTCTCTATGATCTTTGCTACGTTGTTATTTATTTATAGTTTAACTAAATGGACTTTGTCTTTTTTTCAACCTGACTAACTGTTACTTGTATTACTAGTATTTTTAGTTTTTAGGTGTTTCACATGTTGCCTTCCTCAGGACGAGGTAGGAAAATTTTGAGAGTAGGATATAAAATATTTTATTTGTCAATATCAAGATGACCATCCGATATCCAATACATCAAGGACGTTAATACTCATAGGTATGTCAAGGATAATTTATACGTGGCTAGCAGTAGAAAAGACTTATACAGCCAAGCCTTAAGAGATACCTCCTACATAACACCAGAACAACATATGCTCCGTGATAGACCAATCAGATCTAGTAACTAGCCGTATCGTCAAAATAACCTGAACAAAAAACGGAGAGCGGGGCCACAATGGGAAGTATATCCAAATAGGGCAACCAAGCTAAGTCATCCGTTCCAGGGAGGTCTTTGTGGATTAGACCTAGTAGGTATAAAAATGCTGTGTATCCCAGGGCATAGCCAGCTTCCCATTGTGGCCCTGCTCTCAGTTTTTTATCCCAGTTATTTTGACGATACGGCTACTTACTAGATCTGATTAGTCTATCACAGAGCATATGTTGTTCTGGTGTTATGTAGAGGTATCTCTTGAGGCTTGGCTGTATAAGTCTTTTCTACTGCTAGCCAC
This sequence comes from Rana kukunoris, assembly GCA_029574335.1. NCBI lineage: Eukaryota > Metazoa > Chordata > Amphibia > Anura > Ranidae > Rana > Rana kukunoris. The sequence continues at coordinate 156,896,734 of CM056059.1, read as the reverse complement.
GTATAAATTATCCTTGACATACCTATGAGTATTAACGTCCTTGATGTATTGGATATCGGAAGGTCATCTTGATATTGACAAATTAAATATTTTATATCCTACCCTCAAAAATGTTCTACCTCGTCCTGAGGAAGCCAACGGGCGAAACGTGTAGACAAAAGGATATTTTGAAATTCAATATGTATACTATGTGATTTTAATGTATCTTATTTTTTGTAGTAAAGTATATTTTTTTCCATAAAATCTTTTCCCCGTCTTTGCCTTTAAAGTCTGCCTTGTTACTGTTTTTTTTAGCAGTCACTAAACTTTTCTATCGAATGTTACGGATGATGGCATATGTGAGTGCCTTTGTTTTCCCCTTCCTCTTTTACATTTTGATCTATTTTTAGTTTTTATAAGTGTTAAAAAAACGATTGTGTCAGAACGCGGTGACGTAAAACACGACGTGCTGAAAAAAATGAAGTTTAACCACTTCAGACCCGCGCTACCGTCAAATGACAGCACCAGCGCGGGTCTGAATATCCAACATGCCGTCTTTTGACGGCCGCCCCTTTGGGCGTTCCCAGCACGCGCTGTAGAGCGCGCTGCGGGGAAGCCCTGTGTTGTCCGTGTCCCTTGGACACGGCCAATCACAGATCGCGGCGAACGGCCAGTCAGAGTGGCCGTTTGCGATGCGATCTGTGGTCGAATGAGAGATGATCTCATAGATCATCTCTCATTGCCGTTTTACACAGAGACGGCGTCCTGTCTCTGGAGAGGAGGAGCCCGATCTGTGTTCCTTGTACATAGGGACACAGATCGGTCACCCCCCCCCTCCCCCCACAGTTAGAACACACCTAGGATACACATTTAACCCCTTCCTCACCCCCTAGTGTTAACCCCATTCAATGCCAGTCACATTTATACTGTAATTAGTGCATATTTATAGCACTGATCGCAGTATAAATGTGAATGGCGCCAAAAATGTGTCAAAAGTGTCCGATGTGTCCGCCATAACGTCGCAGTACCAATACAAATCGCAGATCGCCGCCATTTCTAGTAAAAAAAAAATAATAAAAAATAATAATTCTCTCCCCTATTTTGTAAGTGCTATAACTTTTGCGCAAACCAGTCGCTTATTGCGATTTTTTTTTTTTTTTTTTTTTTTTTACCAAAAATATGTAGAAGAATACGTATCGCCCCAAACTAAGAAAAAAATATGTGTTTTTTTTTTAAATTGGGATATTTATTATAGCAACAAGTAAAAAATATTGTATTTTTCTTCAAAATTGTCGCTCTTTTTTGTTTATAGCGCAAAAAATAAAAACCGCACAGGCGATCAAATACCACCAAAAGAAAGCTCTACTTGTGGGGAAAAAAGGACATCAATTTTGTTTGGGAGCCACGTCGCACGACCGCGCAATTGTCAGTTAAAGCGACGCAGTGCCGGAAGCTGAAATTTCACCTGGGCAGGAGGGGGGTGTATGTGCCCAGTAAGCAAGTGGTTAATGCTTCCAAGCATGCGTCGACTTGATTCTGAGCATGCGTGGATTTTTAACTGATGGCCGTGCCTACAAACGATCGTTTTTTGCTAACGGTTAGGTATCCATCGGTTAAATTTAAAACAAGTTTGCTTTTTTTTAACCGATGGATAAAGAACCGATGGCGCACACACGATCGGTTTGGTCTGATGAAAACTGTCCATTAGACCGTTCTCATCGGTTTGACCGATCGTGTGTACGCTGCTTTAGTGTTACTCTGATCTTTGCTACTTTGTTACTTGTATCACTAATTTTAGATCTTGTAATTATTATTTTATGAACTTTGCTACTTGGTTACTTTTATCACTATTTTTAGATCTCGTCGTTATTACTCTATATTTGCTACTGTTACTTTTATCACTAATTTTAGATCTCGTAATTTATTACTTTATGATCTCTGCTACTTTTATTACTTTTATCACTATTTTAGATCTTGTAATAATTACTTTATGATCTTTGCTACTTTTATTTATATTTATGGTTGAAATAGATGGACTTGTGTCTTTTTTCAACCTAATTGTGTTACTTGTATCATTATTTTTGGATTTTGTAAGTGTTACTCTATGATCTTTGCTACTTTGTTACCTTTTATCAGTATTTTTAGATCTTGTAGTTATTACTCTCTGATTTGTTGCTACTTTGTTACTGTTCTCACCATTTTAGATCTTGTAATAATTACTCTATGATCTTTGTAATTTTTATCACTCAGCTTTTATTATTCTATGATCTCTGCTACTTTGTTACTTTTATCACTATTTTTAGATCCTGTAGTTATTACTCAGATTTTTGCTACTATGTTGCTCTTATTACTATGTTTAGATCTTGTAATTTGCTACTTTATGATCTTTGCTACTTTGTTACTTTTATCACTATTTTAAGATCTTGTAATTATTACTCTATGATCTTTGCTACTGTGTTATTTATTTATGATTGAACTAGATGGACTGTGTCTTCTTTCAACCTGACTATGTTACTTGTATCACTATTTTTAGATTTTGTAATTGTTACTCTGTTCTTTTCTACTTTTATTACTTTTATCACTACTTTTTGCTCTTCTAGTGTAGGCCACAAATGCATTGCGTTTTTTTTTTTTTCTCCGACTGAACAGAAAAAAAAAAGGAACCCATTTTACTATCCACCTAGTCGAGGTGGATAAAGGAATCCTTGACACTGAGACGTATTTTTAGAGCAGGGACACTCCGCTGTCAGAATTTATTGCTTGTCTCACCTATTGGCTGCTGATTGCAAAAAAAATCCCACCATGCCATAGCGGACAAGCATGGATTGAAATTTGGCTGGTCCCTGCTGAACCAGACAAATTTCAATCCATCTATGGCTGCCTTAAGGCTCAGTTCACACTACTACGATGCGACTTTGATGTGACTTTCCGTGTGACTTTGATGCAACTTTGTGTATACTGTGGGTCCAAATCGCACTGTAAATCGCATCCATAGTAGTGCAGGAACCTTTTTTCCAAAATTGCACCTTGCTGAGTTGCATTGATTAGAAGGGGCACCATTGGAAACAATGAGATTTCCCTTGTCTTGTGATTCTGTGCAGCTTAGGTTGCATTAAAAGTCGCAATAGTGTGAACCGGGACTTGCTCTATAGTCTTTGTTATATTTATTATTGTTTTTTGATATTCCAGTGTTACTCTATGATCTTTGCTACTTTTATCACTGTTTTTAGATCTTCTAGGGTTACCCCTTTCTACCGCTGCTTTGTTTTGTGCCTGATGGCGGGATTTGTGAATTCATTTACTTACTATTTTTTGCCTTTTGTATCTTGTATAATATGTTTTATAGAGTAAATTTTGTAACTGCTGACTTTCATTTTTTTGCCGGAGGGAGGTGCGGAACTATGCCACCAAAATTTGTGAATGCTGTAAATTGCCTCCAGCATTGCTTGTGTCTCTTCTTGCTGGTTGCTGCCATTTTACTGAAGCCCAGAGCCCCTGAACAGCGGTAAATCTTTAGGCTGTCAACAAACTGGCCTCCAGAAACAGGCACAGTGCCTAAAAATAAAAAGCATCGGAGTATGTGCAGAACAGGGTGAGGCAGGCTATTACTGGAATTTAAACGGTATAGTAGTGTCCCATCATTGGGGTCACTGGAAGGAATAGTGTCCCATCATTGGGGTCACTGAAAGGAATAGGTGTCCCATCATTGGGGTCACTGAAAGGAATAGTTGTCCCATCATTGGGGTCACTGAAAGGAATAGTTGTCCCATCATTGGGGTCACTGAAAGGAATAGTTGTCCCATCATTGGGGTCACTGAAAGGAATAGTTGTCCCATCATTGGGGTCAGTGAAAGGAATAGTTGTCCCATCATTGGGGTCAGTGGAAGGAATAGTGTCCCATCATTGGCGTCAGTGGAAGGAATAGTGTTCCAAAATTGGTGTCAGTGGAAGGAATGATGCTCAGCCAAGACAAGCTGCTGTTATGCAGGGTCCATCCCCTACCTGGGCTGTTGACTAATTTCCACAGATGAAAAAAGGCAAGAGGAATGGGGAGGGGGTGAGCGTTGTCAGCCTCTGCATTCCTCTTGCCGCTGCTAGCCTGAGGAAAGTGCTCAGAGTGGAGACAAGCTGCCGTTATGCAGCGTCCATCTCCTCCTTGGCTGTTGGATTGGCCACAGTAGGAGGGGGAGGAGGGCAGATCGGGGCTCAGGCTGCTGTTATGCAGCGTCCATCTCTTACCTGGGCTGTTGACTGATTGATGTCCCCATGTGAAATGGGGCAAGAAGAATGAGGGCAGATCGTAGTTGTCGGCCTTTGAATCCCTTTTGCCTTTGTTAGTCTGAGGAAAGTGCTCAGAGCGGAGACAAGCTGCCGTTATGCAGCGTCCATCACCTTCTTGGCTATTGTTGGATTGGCCGCAGCAGGAGGGGAGGAGGGCAGATCGGTGCTCAAGCTGCTGTTATGCAGAGTCCATCCCCTGAATGAGGGCGAGGGTGGGAGTTTGTCAGCCTCTGCATTCCTCTTGCCATTGCTAGTCTGAGGAAAGTGCTTAGAGCTGAAATGAGCTTCCATTGTGCACCGTGCATCTCCTTCCTAGTGGTTGTCGGATCGGCCGCAGCAGGAGGGGGGGGGGGGGACAGGTCGGGGCTCATAGCTGGGGTCAGAAGCACCTAGGAACTTGGAGCAAAGTATTACATGTACTTAGTCCCATAGGGGACAGAACGGTAAAATGATAGATAGATAGATAGATAGATAGAATGTATTTATTGTGTGTGTATATTGTACATAATGATATTTATTTTCTATAAAAATATGGAAGAGAGATAAAAAGTATTGCTGTCGTTCCCGCTGGGAATATCCAAATCGTATTTTCAGTATAACAAGCCGCGCCATAAATTATTATATTTTTTTAAGATCCATCTAGCTCGCTCAGCAGGAATGCGCTCAATGGAACAAGTTTTAATATCCTGCGCTCGGCGGAGCCGCCGTCCCTCCCAATTTTGGGGTGAATTATCAGTATCGGGACGTGCGTGGATCCCGTGCCGCTTCACGACTTCATAACAAGATTTCGGAGACTCGCAGATCGTTTTGCAAGTCTAATATTTCGCTCTGCGAGACGGGAGAGCAGCATGTTTCCTTTTTTTTTTTTTCTCCATCTCTTCCCTCCCGAAAGAACATTTAATGAAGTTTCTCGCCGTCTCCAATGAAGAGCATTCCATCACATGCCCAGACAATCAATCTGCGCGGAGAACAGCTGGCTTTCAGGGGAAAGACTGCCGTAAGTCTGCCCTCGCAAGGCGATTAGCGTGTTGGGCACCATGGCAACTAGAGCGTCGCCATGGCAACCCATAGTGGAGACAGGTGCACTTGCATCACACGGCAGTTAGTTGCCTGGCAAAAGGACAGACCATTAGCACGTATAACTACACAGTTGCCATGGCGACCAGTAACCCCCGCGTTGCGACTCCCGATGGCTGGCATCCTTTTTTTTTTTTGGAGATGTATACCTGCTTTTGTCTAAAAATCATCAGCGGCGTGAATTATGCGAGATGACAACTTGAGGTCAGATAGCTTCAGGAAGAAAACGTCAAATTGGGGATAATCACAAAAAGCCCGGACATAGTGCTCGGGAGGCAAAATCTGACGGCGGGTAAAAATAGATCCGCTCCGCTTTTTAGGACTCTGGAAGAGACGTTGGCGATGGCTTGTTCCCTGTAAACTGAAGCGTCAGCTCCTTGCTCGCGTGTCAGCACACTGCCCGAGCCCTGCCGCTCATTTCCACACGACGGTCTTATCACCTTCACCTCTCAGTCTGATCATCTGACGGCCTCATTGGTTACATTTTGTAGATAAAAAACACCTATAAAATCTAACTGTGTGTCGGCATTTTTCAGTCGTTTTCTGCAGTTGGCTTTTTTTTTTTTTAGGTATGAATTGAATGGAAAGCGACAGGTTGACAAATATCTCGCCATTGGGGTTGTAATAGCAAGGTTATTTCGTATTCCAATACATTTTTGACGACAATGGTCAGGATTATTATTGTGTCCATTAAAAGAAAGAAAAAAGAAATAAACGTGAAGTTGCCAAACAAAATTGTTTACAAATGTGACTGAGACTCTGTTGTAGATGATAATAGATACGTTTTTAAATGAACTGTCGAAAGTGTGCCCATTCCAGAGTGACAAGGTTGAACCCTTAGTAGGTAAAATGTGCAATAGAGGAGTGAAGAAGGCATGGCAGGGGGTGCCAGCTGTACGTACAGGAGAAGAGTGTGTCGGTTATGGCAGTATGTACAGGAGAGGCGTGTGAAGGGTATGACAATGGGAACTATGTACAAAAGGGGAGTGTGGAGGGTATGATGGTGGGCAGTATGTACAGGAGAGGAGTGTGGGGGGTATGATAGTGGGAACTATGTACAAAAGGAGTGTGGGGGTATGACGGTGGGCAGTATGTGCAGGAGAGAAGTGCGGAGGGTATGACAGTGGCCAATATGTACAGAAGAGGAATGTGGGGGGTATGACGGTGAGCAAGTATGTGCAGGAGAGGAGTGTGGAGGGTATGATGGTTGGCAGTATGTACAGGAGAGGAGTGTGGAGGATATGATAGTGGGCAGTATGTACAGGAGAGGAGTGTGGCGGGTATGATGGTGGGCAGTATGTACAGGAAAGGAGTGTGGAGGGTATGATGGTGGGCAGTATGTACAGGAAAGGAGTGTGGGGGGTATGATGGTGAGCAGTATGTACACGAGAGTGCGGGAGCCATGTCAGTAGGCAGTATGTATTGGAGAGGGGAGTGGAGTGTATGATGGTTGGCAGTATGTGCAGGAGAGGAGTGTGGAGGGTATGACAGTAGGCACTATGTACAGGAGAGGAATGTGGAGGGTTTGACGATGGACACTATATACAGGAGAGGAATGTGGAGGGTATGACATTGGGCAGTATGTACAGGAGAGGAGTGTGGGAGGGTACGTTGGTGGGTGATATGTGCAGTAGAGGAGTGTGGAGGGTATGACGGGACAGTATGTAGAGGGAAGTAGTGTGAAGGGTATGACCGTGGGCAGTATGTACAGAAGAGGAATGTGGAGGGTATGATGGTGGACAGTATGTACAGGAGAGGAGTATGGAGGGTTTGACAGTGGGAACCATGTGCAGTAGAGGAGTGTGGAGTGTATGACGGTGGGCAGTATTTACAGGAGATTAATGTGGAGGCTATGACGGTGGGCATTGGAGAGGAGAGTGGAGTTTATGATGGTTGGCAGTATGTACAGGAGGGGTGTGTGAAGGGAATGACAGTGGGCAATATGTACTGGTGAGAAGTGTGGAGGGTATGAATGTCCACTTACATCAGTCTCCTTTTAGAGTCGCCTACCTTACATCTCATGCAAAGCACCATGGGCAGACTTTGCTGACCTTAATCTTCAATCATTGAGGATAGGTCGCTGACCCTACCTGGGGTCCAGACTAACACCTTGTAGCGGGCCGTAGTTTGGAATCTGTCAAACAAGTCCTGGTGGAAAAGAAGCTGAGCTTGTGCATACGGAAAGGCTTCTTTACAGTAAGGGCTTTGAGAATGTATAATAGACTTCCTCTGGAGTTGGTTTTCTGGCCAACTGTGTAGATTGTTTATTAAAGGGCCGGATATTTCTAAATGCACCAAATATACCGTAACTGAATATAAATTATTTATCACCAATAACGCCACAGAATTGTTGATGCGAGGAATATACGATCGCCTTAGGGGACCAGGAAGGAGTATTTTTTTCATTTCAGCATCATGGTTTATAAATTGGATTTTTATATCAAAGTTGAGACATGATAAGCGCTGGGAGGAACGGCGGCTGTGCTGAGTTCAAACCTCTCCCCTCCACCATGAAGCCGTCCAGGCGTACAGATCTGCACAGCGTTGGTTTTCCTGGCACCAATTAGTGACGTGATTACCGCGAGAGGATTTCCATTTCAGGCCTAAAAGGACGGGCAACAGGCGGAAGGATTTGGAATGAGATTACGGGAATTAAGGAGCTCCTTGCTATTGTTCCGCCTTTTAATGCGATGGTTTTTCTCGAGTGAGTGAGACAATCCGGTTTGGAGATTGAAGTGGCGGATCGATGTCCTGCGGGCTGCCGTAGCGTTCAGACTGACCCGTGGGTGACGGCTTAAATCCGCCACGCTTGGCAGGCGAGAGGCGCAGCAGCCTCGGTGCTGGACTCTGTAGATGTTCCTGGAAATTATTTTATTTTTTCTCAGCTAGTTTTTCTCAAAAGTTGCTTACATTTTTACTTTTGTTCTTATCGGTCCGTATTTTGTACTTTTTTTTTTTCCAAAGCGACAATGTAGCCTATTGTCATACGAAAGTGATCAACTTAAAGTTGTTGTAAACCCTCTTGGTTTTTCACCTTAATGCATTCTTAACCACTTTAGCCCCGGACCATTATGCAGGTAAAGGACCTTGCCCCTTTTTGCGATTCAGCACTGCGTCGCTCTAACCGACAATTGCGCGGTCGTGCGACGTGGCTCCCAAACAAAATTGACGTCCTTTTTTTTCCCCCACAAATAGAGCTTTCTTTTGGTGGTATTTGTAAACCTCTGCGGTTTTTATTTTTTTGCGCTATAAACAAAAATAGAGCGACAATTTTTAAAAAAAACAATATTTTTTGCTATAAGAACAAGGCTGGACGTGTGACGTCATTGATCGTCTTTTCCCTATATCAGGGAACAGACGATCAATGACATTGCCACTGTGAAGAACGGGGAAGGTTTGTTTACACTCCCCTCTCCCCATTCTTCAGCTCCTATGACCGACTGCGGGACACCGGCGGCAATCGGGTCTGCTGTTCCTGCGACCGCAGAGCTTCGGACCGGGTCGCGGGCACGCGCCACCCACGGCTTGGCACCTACAGAGGACGTACCCGTACGTGATTGTGCCTAGCCGTGCCATTCTGCCGATGTATATGTGGAGGAGGTGGTCTTTAAGTGGTTAATGCTGAAGCTGACCCCCCAGAGCCCCCCCTTTTTTTTGCCTGAACCTGATCGTTCCAGCGATGGGGACTAGATAGATCACAGCGGGAGCCATTGGCTCCTGCTACTGTCAATCCAAACCCAATTACACAGGAGGCGGGGGCCAAGGCCGAGTCCTGCTTTCTGTGTCAATGAACGCAGCAACAGGACCTCGGGAGTGCGCCCCCATGGAATTCGGATCTCTGAAGGGGCACTCGAGAATCGGAGGAGCCAGGAGCTGTCTGTGTCCATGAGAGAACCTGTATAGGAGTGATTTTATAATTATCAATCAGCTGCAACTTCCATGGAGCCTTGCCGCTGCAAAGTCAAAAACGGGTATCGCTCCCCCGAAAGGTGCCAAATATGGCAGGGAGGAAGCAAACAAGCAGCGCTTCCCCTTTTGGGTAACGCTCTGCTTTATCTCTAACCCTGACCTAACAAATCAAACCTAACCAATCGAACCTAACAAATTTAAACCTAATCCTAACTCTAATCTAACCTAACAAGTTGAACCTAATCCTACCCCTAATCTTACCTAACAAACCAAACCTAATCCTAACCTAACCTAACAAATCGAACCTAACCCTAATCTTGCCTAACAAATCAAACCTAATCCTAACCCTAATCTAACCTAACAAATTGAACCTAATCCTAACCTTAATTGAACCTAATCCTAACCTTAACTGCTTGCCGACCAGCCGCCGCAGTTATATGGCGGGCAGGTCGGCTCTCCTGGGCGAGAGCCCGTAGCTCTGCGTCGGCACTTCTGCGGCCGCTAGGGGGTGCGTGCGAGTCCCGGGCCGGCGCGATCGCTCGTTACAGAGCAAGGACCGGGAGCTATGTGTGTAAATACATAGCTCCCTGTCCTGTTAAAGGGGGAAACGCTGATCTTCTGTTCATACAATGTATGAACAGAAGATGAGTGATTTCCTCTAGTGAGGCCACCCCCCCATACAGTTAGAACACACCCAGGAACACACTTAACCCCTTTCCCGCCTCCTAGTGTTAACCCCTTCACTGCCAATGGCATTTTAATAGTAATCCAATGTATTTTTATAGCACTGATCGCTAAAAAAAATGCCAATGGTCCCAAAAATTTGTCAAAAGTGTCTGAAGTGTCCGCCATAATGTCGCAGTACTGAAAAAAAACGCTGATCGCCGCCATTACTAGTAAAACAAAAAAATGTATAGAAATGCCATAAAACTACCCCCTATTTTGTAAACCCTATAACTTTTGCGCAAACCAATCAATAAATGCTAATTGCGATTTATTTATTTTTTTAACGAAAAATATGTTGAATACATATCGGCCTAAACTAAGGAAAAATACATTTTTATATGTATTTTTGGGGATATTTATTACAGCAAAAAGTAAAAAATATTGCATTTTTTTCAAAATAGTCGCTCTATTTTTGTTTATAGCACAAAAAATAAAAACAGCAGAGATGATCAAATACCACCAAAAGAACGCCAATTTTGTTTGGGAGCCACGTCACACGACCACGCAATTGTCAGTTAAAGCGACGCAGTACCGAATTGCAAAAAGTGCTCTGGTCATTGGGCAGCAATATGGTCCCCGGGGTTAAGTGGTTAATCTAACCTAACAAATCAAACCTAATCCTAACCCAAATCAAACCTAACAAATCGAACCTAATCCTAACCCTAATCTAACCTAACAAATTGAACCTAATCCTAACCTTAATCTAATGGTTAGATTAAGGTTAGGATTAGGTTCAATTTGTTAGGTTAGATTAAGGTTAGGATTAGGTTCGATTTGTTAGGTTGGATTAGGGTTAGGTTGGATTAGGGTTAGGTTGGATTAGGGTTAGGTTGGATTAGGGTTAGGTTTGATTTGTTAGGTTGGATTAGGGTTAGGTTTGATTTGTTAGGTTAGATTAGGGTTAGGATCAGGTTCGATTTGTTAGGTTAGATTCTAACCCCCCAACAGGTCATGTTTTCAGGATTTCCCTCAGATGAAAAGGCTGTGGGAATTACTAAGGCAGTGAAATTGATCAAATCACCTGTGCAAAATAATGGAAAATCCTGAAAACCTGACCTGTTGTGGGGGGCCTTGAGGACTGGAGTTGAGAAACACTGCCCTAATCTAACCTAACAAATCAAACCTAACCCTAATCCAACCTAACAAATCGAACCTAACCCAAATCAAACCTAATCCTAACCCTAATCTAACCTAACAAATCGAACCTAATCCTAACCCTAATCGAACCAAAGCGAACCTAACACATCTATCCTAATCGAACCTCAAACCTAACCCTAATCGAACCTCAAACCTAACCCTAATCGAACCTCAAACCTAATCGAACCTCAAACCTAACCCTAATCGAACCTCAAACCTAACCCTAATCGAACCTCAAACCTAACCCTAATCGAACCTCAAACCTAATCGAACCTCAAACCTAACCCTAATCGAACCTCAAACCTAACCCTAATCGAACCTCAAACCTAACCCTAATCGAACCTCAAACCTAACCCTAATCGAACCTCAAACCTAACCCTAATCGAACCATCGACCCTAATCGAACCATCGACCCTAATCGAACCATCGACCCTAATCGAACCATCGACCCTAATCGAACCATCGACCCTAATCGAACCATCGACCCTAATCGAACCATCGACCCTAATCGAACCATCGACCCTAATCGAACTTAACCCTAATCGAACTTAACCCTAATCGAACTTAACCCTAATCGAACCAAAAAAATACATGAATAATAAAAAAGAAATAAAAACTAAAAAGGCTGAAAAGCCTAGCAAAAAATGATGCAACAGATGATGGTTTTCTCCATCGGCTAATAAAAAAGATGGCAAAGATAAACGCTGTATAAAAACACACAGGCGCTGTAACGAATGAACCTTGACAGACTGAGATTGTCCTATGTCTAGGGTCACCTTATGTCCACTAGGGCCATAGGGTGACAAAGATTTATAATTCATATATTACATGAGATGGGACATTAATAATTCATATTGCAGGACTGGAATATTACAAAAGTGGTTCATGTGGACTTGAGACCAGGTTACCAAGACAGTGACACATCTCTCTGTATAATAGGCTTTTGAAATGTTAAAGGGGTAGTTCCCCCAAAAACCTTTTTTTTAACATTGATTGAGGCTCGTTTTGTCAAGGGGAATCGGGTGTTTTTTTTTTTTTTTTTTTTTTTTTTTAGAATCGAAGCAGTACTTACCGTTTTAGAGATGCATCGTCTCCGTCGCTTCCAGGTATGGTCTTCGGGGAAGGGCGTTCCTATTTGATTGACAGGCTTCCGACGGTCGGATACACCGCGTCACGATTTTCCGAAAGTAGCCGAACGACAGTGCGCAGGCGCAGTATAGAGCCGCACCAGCGCTCGGCTTCTTTCGGCTACTCGTGACGCGATGTATGCGACCGTCGGAAGCCTGTCAATTAAATAGGAACACCCAGACCAGAAGACCATACCCGGAAGCGACGGAGACGATGCATCTCTAAAACGGTAAGTACTGCTTCGATTCTAAAAAGAAAACACCCGATTCCCCTTGACAAAACGAGCCTCAATCAATGTTAAAAAAAAAGGTTTTTGGGGAAACGACCCCTTTAAGTGAGGTTGGCTCTTCAATGTGAAAGACACATTCTGTTGAAAAGGTGTTAATTGCAAGAAAGACTCTTATATTGTGTGAAGCTCTCTGTTTACCCTATTGTGTTATTCTAAAGGTTAATTGAATTCTATTGATGCAGGAATGTATTAATGCTCAGTGTGACAGTATTTTGTTTTGATGTCATTATCTACCGGAATGTCATTCTCTCTGAGTTAAGGCTATTGATGATGCGGTGCCGACAGGTCTACATGTGAAAGGCTGACAGAAGGTCAGCCTGGGTTTGTAGGAGGAGTCGGGAGGTATTTAAACCCGCCCTCCATCCTCCTTCTGGGCGTCGGTTTTCTTGTGTGTGGGGTTTCTGGGTATTGCACATCACTTCCTGTTTCTGTCCAGAGCAATGGAGGCAGCTGCTGCAGGTGTCCATTGTGCTCTCCTCAGGATTCCGAGCGGACCGGACTGGTTGTACCCCATCCTCCTCTGTCAGCTGAGCACCGCTCACCCCAACCGCCCCCCCGCTTCTCCCGATGCTTGCAGGGGGGGGGTGCAGGTTTGTAGTTGTGGCAGGCACCATTGGGGGGGCTGTCCACCATGTCAGCCAGGCCCTTGTCAGCATCATAGGGGCCGCCTGCTTCTCCACTCAGACTCACACTGTGGGGGGTCCCTCCATTCTCCCTCCTGCTCCTCCGGGAATACTCGGTGAGAGGGGAGCCAGCCGTCCTCCCTCTCACTCCTCCTGGCACCCACGTCCACGTGGTACAGGGCTCCATGGAGACCGCCCGCCTGTTCCTCCCGCCCCCCGTTTGCTCCAATGACGTCACCCGCTCCATGGCTCCTCAAGCTAGTCTTGTACCTCACATGGGGGGATGTTGGTTGGGTCAGGTGCGGTAGTTTGGTGGGCTCAGTCAGCATCGGAGGTTGCATCCCGGTGCAGGGGGGGGGTCGGGTGTGTGGGCATGTGCTTTCCCTGTCCGCACTCTGCTTCCTCCTAGCTGTGTCATGTAGCTGAGCGCTGTTTGGCTGAAGGAGCATCGTCCCCAGCGCGGCCTGTTTCCTCCCCTGTGACACATGTCTCCCAGTGACAGCCCAGTGGGTGCTGAGGGCTCCCCGGCAAAGTTTCTGAGTTTCTCCTGCTAGTTAAGGTTCTTCTGATGGTTACGTTTCTCTTATGTTATGCGATTCATGTTATGCGATTCATGTTATGCGATTCATGTCAGGCGATTCATGTCAGGCGATTCATGTCATGCGATTCATGTCAGGCGATTCATGTCAGGCGATTCATGTCAGGCGATTCATGTCAGGCGATTCATGTCAGGCGATTCATGTCAGGCGATTCATGTCAGGCGATTCATGTCAGGCGATTCATGTCAGGCGATTCATGTCAGGCGATTCATGTCAGGCGATTCATGTCAGGCGATTCATGTCAGGCGATTCATGTCAGGCGATTCATGTCAGGCGATTCATGTCAGGCGATTCATGTCAGGCGATTCATGTCAGGCGATTCATGTCAGGCGATTCATGTCAGGCGATTCATGTCAGGCGATTCATGTCAGGCGATTCATGTCAGGCGATTACGTTTTTCATGCTAGTTATGTCCTCATGCTATGTGTTCTTATGCTAGTAATGTCCTCCTGCAATGTGTTTCTTATGCTAGTAATGTCCTCCTGCAATGTGTTTCTTATGCTAGTAATGTCCTCATGCGATTATGTTTCACGTGCGGTCACGTTCTCATGCGATCACATTCGCGTGCGATCGTGGTCATCGTGTTACGTTTCTCATGCAATCACGTTTTTCATGGTGGTTCTCATGCGATTACGTTTCGCATGGTAGTTCTCATGCGATTACGTTTCTCATGCGATCATGTTCATGTGCGATCACGGTCCTCGTGTGTTACGTTTCTCATGCGATCACGTTCTCATGCGATTATGTTTCCCATGCGACTGTTTCCCATGGTATCATGTTTCCCATGTGACTATGTTTCCCATGGTGTGTTTCTGACTTGATTACGTTTTCCATGCGACTACGTTTTCCATGGTATATGTTTCTAATTCGACTACGTTTCCCATGTGGCGACTACGCTTCCCATGCGACTACGTTTCCCATGGTATGTTTCTGACTAGCTTAAGTTTTTCATGCGACTGCGTTTCTCATGGTATTATGTTTCTGATACGATTATGTTTCCCATGGTATTCTGATGCGATTATTTATTTATTTATTTTTCATGCGACTACGTTTCCATGCGATTACGTTTCTCATGGTGTCTTCTCATGCGGTTACGTTTCCCGTGGTATGTTTCTGACTCGATTACGTTTTTCATGCGACTACATTTCCCATGGTATATGTTTCTATTTCGACTACGTTTTTTCATGCGACTATGTTTTTTTCATGCGACTCCATTTCCCAATGCGACTACGTTTCCCATGGTATTATGTTTCTGATATGATTACGTTTCCCATGGTATCATGTTTCTGATGCGATTAAATTTTTTCAGGCGACTGTTTTTCATGCGACTATGTTTCCATGCGATTACGTTTCCCATGGTATTATGTTCTCATGCGACTACGTTTCTGGTGCGATTGCAGTTTTCATGCGGGTTTGTTTCTCATGCGATTATGGTTTTATGTTCTCATGTGAGTTTGTTTCGGATGCGTTTACGTTTTTTCATATGACTACGTTTTTCATGCAATCACGTTTCTCATGCGGTTACGTTTCTCATGCAATTGCGTTCTCATGGTTTCTTATGTGATTACGTTTCTCATGCGATTACGGCTCATGTGTTTGTTACTGATGCAATTACGTTTCTCATGGTATCACGTTTTTCATGCGTTACGTTTCTCATGCGGTTACGTTATCATGTGATTGCGTGACGTTTCTCAGGATGTCATGTTCTCGTGATTACGTTTCTCATGGTTTACTCGTGTTTTCATTTCTAATGTGCACATTTCTCAAGCTAGTTACGGTTCCCAGGCGATCGCGTTTCTCATGCTTGTCATGTTCCCTTGCGATTACGTTTCTAACGCTAGTCATGTTATTGTGCGTTGCACTTTCATGTGTCGCGTTTCTCAGGCTAGTTATGTTCTCATGCTATTTTACATTGTTTCATGCAGTTATGTCTCATGTGTTTTCGTTCCTCAGACAATTTTACGTTTCTACGGTGCGTTTTACGGTACGTTTCTCATGCTATTCATGTTTTCTCGTATTTACGTTTCTTTTGCAGGTTTTAGTTGTGATGCAATTATTGGTTATTAATGTATGTACGATTACGCTTCTCATACGATTACGCTTCTCATACGATTACGCTTCTCATACGATTACGCTTCTCATACGTTTACGCTGTTCTGGGTATTATGTTCTCAAGTGTATTACGCTTCTCATGCTATTCGTGTTTCTTTTTTTTTTTTTTCGTTTCTCGTACTATTCACGTTTCTCGTACTATTCACGTTTCTCGTACTATTCACGTTTCTCGTACTATTCACGTTTCTCGTACTATTCACGTTTCTCGTTCTATTCACGTTTCTCGTACTATTCACGTTTCTCGTACCTCATACGATTACGCTTCTCATACGTTTACGCTGTTCTGGGTATTATGTTCTCAAGTGTATTACGCTTCTCATGCTATTCGTGTTTCTCATGTTTTTTTTCGTTTCTTGTACTATTCACGTTTCTCGTACTATTCACGTTTCTCGTACTATTCACGTTTCTCGTACTATTCACGTTTCTCGTACTATTCACGTTTCTCGTACCTCATACGATTACGCTTCTCATACGTTTACGCTGTTCTGGGTATTATGTTCTCAAGTGTATTACGCTTCTCATGCTATTCGTGTTTCTCATGTTTTTTCACGTTTCTCGTACTATTCACGTTTCTCGTACTATTCACGTTTCTCGTACTATTCACGTTTCTCGTACTATTCACGTTTCTCGTACTATTCACGTTTCTCGTACTATTCACGTTTCTCGTACTATTCACGTTTCTCGTACTATTCACGTTTCTCGTACTATTCACGTTTCTCGTACTATTCACGTTTCTCGTACTATTCACGTTTCTCGTACTATTCACGTTTCTCGTACTATTCACGTTTCTCGTACTATTCACGTTTCTCGTACTATTCACGTTTTCTCATTCTATTCACTTCTCACGCTTTTTTACTTCTCATGCTATTCGTGTGCTCGGGTGCTTATGTCTCTCATGCTTCTTCCTGTCGCTCATGCAACTTCAGGTCTATCATATAGGTTTCAGTCGTGATGGTTTCTAGTTGGTAGTTTGATATCATCATTGTAGATTCATGGCGTTTCATCGCTGGGGGGGGTCACCCATCACGTCTATGGGTGTTTACGGATTGAGATGATCGTTTTTAATCGGCTTGTACGGTGGCAAGTCTCCTCATCCGTTTCTCATACGTTTCATGCATCTCGACATACTATGACCTGACACGTCTTCAGGTTCATCGGGCCTGAGTGTACGTTTTTAATTTGCCTGCTACGCCTCAGGTTGCTCGGCCTTTGCAATTCATGGGTTTGTCTCATTCTCAGTCCAGCTGCATTAGTCCACACTTGCCTACATTTTATTTTCATAGTCTGGGCATACATGTTAGTTCATGGCCACTCTCCACTGCTGGTTACCTGTCACGTCTACGGGTACTGTCGGATTGAGATGTTCGTTTCTAATTGGCTTGTGCGGTGGCAAGTCCCCTCATCCGCTTCTCACGGCTTTCATCACGTTCATACGTCACATTATCTCACTACTTACATCACTTGCCTGACACGTCTTCAGGTTCATAGGCTTGAGTGTTACGTTTTTAATTGGCCTGATTTGCCTCAGGTTGCTCAGCCTTGCTAGTTTCTTGCGACTGACACATTTCAGTCTTCCGCTACATTTTCGTTCCTGCTCTACGTTACTGCGTGTGTTAGTCACGGACACCTACGTAGGTAGGGGTAAGGGAGGTAGGGATTTTTCCTTTTCCTAAGGTGAGTTGGGGCTGGTTGATTATGTTTTTAACAATGTTGTTCTTCTTTGCAGATTTCATGTCAGGGGCAGCAGATATCGCAGAGTTTGCCGCCATCTGTCTTTCTCCGGTTACGAATTCTATGCATGGTAGCACGCTCTCCTTGAAACTCCTGATACAGCCTTCTTTTTTACAGACAGAGCTTGATCTTCAAGTCCTGGGTTCTTTTTCTCACTGACATTCAGTTCCTACTTGCCTTTTTGCTTCTTTTGCCACTTTCAGCTCAAACGGGTTTTCAAACTGGGCCCAGGACAGTCTGGGCACTAGACTTTTGCGGATGTACTCGGGGATAGGCCACTTTACTTTCCCTAGTACTCCCTTCTCTGCTAGCACAGGGCATGACTCGTAGCCATTCCCTGCTGCTTAACCAGGGTAGAACTTCAATATCCTCTCTGGGCCTTGCTTGCAGTACAGGTGCAGTTTCTGCTGCCATTCGTCGAGGGGTCTGTATTCTCGTTGTTGAGAAGTTAGATTGGCGGTAGTCAGCTTTCTTTTCCGGACATATGTCAGCTCCACATGTCTGTCACAGGCATTCTTACGTTGGGGGCTTGTGGGTGCATACAGTTACTTTAATTTCAAATCTCTTGGCTAGCTCATCCTACTGTTTTGTTTTTTGCCCCCTTTTAGGCATACTGACCACGTGACCCCGGCACACCTCAGGTCACCTTCCCACCTCAGATCAATTTCCCTGTTTTCCCCTAGGACCTTTCCCTAGCACGATCACCTGAGACTCCGAGTACAAGTGAAAGGCTGACAGAAGGTCAGCCTGGGTTTGTAGGAGGAGTCGGGAGGTATTTAAACCCGCCCTCCATCCTCCTTCTGGGCGTCGGTTTTCTTGTGTCCCACCCACCCATCCCGTTTTTTATTGCTATTTCTTCTTTTACTTCTACTTGGGTATGCCCCCTTTTAGGCATACTGACCACGTGACCCCGGCACACCTCAGGTCACCTTCCCACCTCAGATCAATTTCCCTGTTTTCCCCTAGGACCTTTCCCTAGCACGATCACCTGAGACTCCGAGTACAAAATTAGCTTACCTGAATGCCTTTTTTTTTTTCTCAAACAAAGGTTTTTATTAAACAAAAGTAATAATACAGGCAATAGGTTCCAGAGCAGACATATATCATCAGGAGAGTGTGGCGCAGCACACCCAAAATCAGAAGGATAAGAAAAAGACAAGGTAAAACTTTACATACAAATGTGTGTTCCCAACTCGCCCCCCCGATATCTCACAAACAGTAATTCAAGCACAGGCCTCCGCCTCCCTTCGCCCAGATGTGATATCCCACACAATCAGCAATCTGTATAGTGTTGTGGCCCAGGGGCCCGCTCCCATCCCACAACCTTAGAACAGCCGATCATATACTAAATCAATCGGGGCCAGGCCCGGGACGTCGAGCCAAGGGGCCCATACTTTCTCAAATTTAGTGTCAGTGCCTCTATGTTGAAATATCACTTTTTCCAGCCTCAATGTGGTCC
The DNA here is from genome assembly GCA_029574335.1 of Rana kukunoris. Lineage (NCBI taxonomy): Eukaryota > Metazoa > Chordata > Amphibia > Anura > Ranidae > Rana > Rana kukunoris. Next base: position 156,877,684 of record CM056059.1, on the reverse strand, counting down.
CCATCTGTTTGATCCATTCGTGCACAGTGGGGGGTTCGGTGTCCTTCCAGTGCCTTAGTATCATCAGGCGGGCCTGAAACAGGGCCCTGCAGATCGCCCGCCCAGAGCCACCCTCCACCTCCAAGGTGTCGCAGATTCCCAGCAGGCAGATCTTAGGATCTAGCGGTATCTGTGCCTGAAAAGCCCCGTTAAGGGTATCGATGACCTTCGCCCAGTAGAGATGCAGTTTCGGGCATCTCCATAGTAGGTGAATAAGATCGCCATGATCCCTGCAGCACCGAACGCAGATGGGGTCAACCCCCAGCCCCATTCGTGCCAGTCTAGCTGGTGTGTAGTGTACTCTCAGGAGAATGTAAAGTTGCGACAGTCTGTGCGCTACGTTCAAGGAGCACCCAGGGACTGCCTGCATCGCCTCCTCCCACTGTCCCTCCTCAAATGCTCCCACGTCTTGTTCCCACCGGGCCATAGCCCTCAAAGGGGCGTCCGGTAGGAAGAGACTCAGAAGCATAGCGTAGCAACCTGATATAAAGCCCTTATAGGTGTCAACCCCAGATAGATAGTTGAAGACAGGTGCAGGGTCCAGGGACCAGACATCTGCCTCACCCTGAGCGCCCACTGCATGCTTAAGTTGAAGGTAATAAAATTGCATAGAGGTCGGCAAACGGAAGTCTGCGCTAAGCTCTTGGAATGGCCTAAGCTTACCATCCCTAATCACATGGGTCATAAGGGTAATGCCATATTGTTTCCATCTAGAGCCATAAGGTATTTTAGCGAGTTCTCTGTAATATTGATTGTCCCAAATAGGGCTGTACTTAGTGAACCCCGTCACCCCCTGTAGCATTCTAACCTTATTCCATGTCTTCTGCATCAGTACATACGTGGGGAAAAGTTTATTAGACTTAGTGTACCGTAGGGCCTCTAGACCTTCTGCCACCTCTCCTCCAGTGGTAAAACTGAGCAACTGGGCAGAGGAGTCCCGCAAATTCAGTTCCCGGTCCCTTTCGGGCCTCATGAGTCGTGCAATATGTTGCATTTGGGAGGCTAAATAGTAGATCCAGGGATTGGGCAATGCCAACCCGCCAGCATCTTTCGGTCGCTGGAGCTGTTCAAGCCTAACCCTCGGGGGTTTAGCAAGCCATATAAGTGAACGGAAGACAGAGTTGATAATTCTGAATTTCTTAAGGGGGATGACCATCGGGGAGTTGTGAAGGACGTATAACAACTGTGGCATGAGGATCATCTTTATCAAGTTTACTCTACCTACAGGGGACAGCTTGAGCCTACTCCACACCTTAACCCGGTCGCGGCATCTGTTAATCAGGGGGGTGAGATTAAGATTAATGTAGTCCAGCAAGCGAGCAGTAACCTGAACACCAAGGTATCGAAATGACCTGGAGACAGGAATGTCCTGCACAGTCGCTGGGGATAGGGAGGGGTCCCGATCCAGTAACAGGAGGGAGGATTTCGTCCAGTTAATAACTAATCCCGAGTATTCTCCAAAGATCCGAACGACCCTCATGGCCTCCGACAGCGAAGCCGAGGTATCGCCTAGGAGAAGCATGGTGTCGTCCGCATATAGCATGATCTTTTCATGTAAATCACCGTACTGGAATCCCCGGATCGAGGGGTTTGTTCTGATTATTGCAGCCAGGGGCTCTATGGCTAGGGCGAACAACAGGGGGGACAGAGGGCACCCCTGTCGCGTACCCCTGTGTAAGGGAAAGGTGTGTGATACCCTTCCCCCCTCCCGTATAGCAGCGGTGGGGGATGAGTACAAGAGCTGTACCCACGCAATGAAATTATCACCGAACCCGAATTTCCGCATCACCGCCCATAGGAACTCCCATTCGACACTATCAAATGCCTTATGGGCGTCCAGGGACAATAAGGCTCTGTCTCCCATGTTATCTGCTCTGGACTGGATATTCAAAAAAAGTCGCCGCAGGTTTATTGCCGTCGATTTTTGGGGCATGAATCCGGATTGATCGGAGTGGATTATGGTAGATATGGCACTGTTTAGTCTGACCGCCAGCACCTTGGCTAGGATCTTAACGTCATTTTGTAGTAATGAAATCGGCCTGTATGAGCTTGGGTCAAGAGGGTCCTTATCTGGCTTCAGAATTAACACTATATTGGCTCTAGACATGGATCGTGGTAACGTACTAGTCCTTTTTGCTTCATTAAACACCCTCAAGAGGTGCGGGAGCATTGTTTCTCCATATTGCTTGTACACCTCCGCTGGGAGGCCATCATCCCCCGGGGCCTTCGAGTTAGGGAACAAACTGGTCGCCGCCTGCAACTCCCCCAGAGAGAGGGGGGCGTCAAGCATCTTTCTGTTTGAGGCTGACAAAACTGGGAGTTGGACCGGGCCCAGGTATTCAGCTAGGGAGTCCAGCGAGTACGCTTGACGGGACTCATATAGGGATGAGTAAAAGCTCACAAGTTCGGATAGTACATGATCTGGGGAACTAGTCAACCCACCGGCCCGGGTGCGCAATGCCCCAATAGAAGGGGACATCTGTTGAGAACGGGCAATAGTTGCCAGCATGCGACCAGTGTGCTCACCCTCCTCATAGAATGCCGCCCTCTGAAAGAAGCGCTTCTTCTCTGCCCCCGAAGACGTGACTCGGTACAGCGCGTCCTGCGCCGAGAGCCACGCCTCCCTATTGGTATCAGATGGGTCAGCAATGAATGCGGCCTCCAGTCTCCCGGCCATAGCTTCTATATCCTCCCTCTGAGCACAGGTCTGTCTTTTAATGGCTTGGATCTCTGTAATAAACAGGCCCCTGAGAACCGCCTTAAAGGCCTCCCAGGTTACCGCTATGTCTTCCGATACAGCATGAACACGCCAGAACTCCGAAATGCAGGAGTCTATGTGTTCGTGCGAAGGGAAGAGATTCAGCCAAAAGGCGTTCATCTTCCACGGGGCCTTGGCCCCCGCAGAAGGGGGACGCACATCTAAGGAAGTCACCAATGGGGAATGATCTGATACACTCCTAGGAGCGTACACCAATTCACCAATATATCGCTCAGCTGCGTGTGAGCAGAGACACAGATCAATCCTAGACAAAGAGGAGTAGCTCTTGGAAAAGCAGGAAAACTGTTTCACCCCCGGGTTCCTGGCTCTCCACGGGTCACGCCACCCCACCTCCTCCATGAATCTACCCAGAGCAGAGCGGGTCACTTTCCTCCCTCCTCCCCCCTGTGGGTGTCTATCCAACCGAGGGTCCGTGCAGCAGTTGAAGTCCCCAAAGGCGTACAATGGCACCTCTGGAAACCGCACCTGGAACTCCACCAATGCCCTCAGTACCTGGTTGTTATACGGGGGTGGTATATACACAAAAGCAAGAATACATTTGAAATCAAACAGCTTACATAGTAAAAACACATATCTACCGTCAGTGTCAATCTCAGAGCACAGTTCCTCGTATTTGATCGAGCAATGTATCAGCACACTCACACCCCTAGAATATGAGGTGTGAGTGGAGTGGTAATTTTGACCTACCCATCGGTATTTCAAGCATGACAGTGAATCAACAGTGAGATGGGTCTCTTGTAGGGCACATATGGCCGGCAGCCTGGCTCTCAGTAAGGTCGAAATCATAGTGCGTTTAAGAGGGTCTTGTAGCCCCCTGACATTCCAGGAGAGTATCTTAACCGCTGCCATCAGGGGGGGTCAAACACACATCCATCAGGGGAACAACCGCCACCCACTACCCACCCCGCCTCCCTCTCAATGGCCGCGGATGTCACAACATATTGGGGTGCAAGTAGGGGCAGAGCAGTTCGCTGGGCATAAAAGGAATTTGGGAAGCCACTTTGCAAATAGTAGGAAATATCCGCTCCGGGGAAGTCCATCGCATAACTAGAACTGTAGTCGCACAACGGTGCTTCGGTAGGACACACAGAGCCCTGTCGCATATGGGCTTGTCGTCGTATCAACCTCTGGGGAGCCAACGGGCAATCCCTCCACAACTGGGACAACTGATCCCACACATCTTCAACTGGGCCATCAAACGTGGCTGTACATTCACTGGCCAACTTCACTGGGTGGAGTGGCATCATTAATCGCATTTCCGAACTCACATTTGGTAGGAAGAATCATTGTACGTTTCCGGCAGGTTTCTCAAACAAGAAAAGCTCAACGCAGCTCAACTAGATTACATCTGGTGGCTCAATCATCATGTTCAGGAGATCTCTGGGCCTGGCGCAGCGCTCCCGCTTTAGCATCTATCCAATCCGAGGCTTCAGCAGGGTGTTCGAAGAAATGGGCCTGTCCCCGCAATATGATCCTGAGTTTTGCTGGGTACAGCATTGCATATGGAGCTTGTAGTTTCTGCAGACGTTTTTTAACTTCAGTAAAGCGCGCCCGGCTCTTCTGGACTGCAGCGGAAAAGTCAGGGTAAAATGAGACCCGGGTGCCATTAAACTGAATATTTCTCTTTTCCCTAGCCAGCCTCAGTATTATTTCTCTGTCCCTGTAGTTCAGCAACCGGGCCAGCATCGGGCGGAGAGCATTCCCAGGTGGAAGAGGCCTGGTCGGTACTCTATGAGCCCTCTCAACCGCATATAGGGGGGTAAAAGCATCTTTACCGAACACATCCGCCATCCATTGTTCCACAAACCGCGTGGGGTCCCGGCCCTCCACCTTCTCCGGCAACCCCACTATGCGCACGTTATTGCGCCTGAGTCTGTTCTCAAAATCTTCTGCTCTCATATCCACTGCCTTGGCCATCCTCGCAGCAGATTGAGCTTCCCTGATCAGCGGGGGTAATTTATCCTCTATGTCACTTATTCTGCTTTCAGCTGCGGTGGTTCTCTCCCTCATCTTTTGCATGTCCTGTCTAATCAGGCAGACCTCCTCCTCCAGGCCCCCAAAGCGAGCCCTCAGACAGTTCACAGAGGCAGTACATTTATTCACCGCCTTCAGTATGGCAGCCAGCGTGGGTTGTTCACCCCCCTCAAGCTCAGGGTCCTCATCTTCCTCCATTATATCTGGGCTGCCCTGACTCTGTGCCATCATGGCGCCGGCCCCCAGCATTTCCTCCCCCTCCTCCATGTCACTGTCTCTAATGGCGCCATCATCATCCAGGGGCTGCGCTGCTGGTAAGTCTGACCTGAATGCCTTTTAGAATGTGATTGAAGCCCCCCCCCCCCCATGGTGTGAAGGGGGGTGGAAACTGCATTGTCCTGTGATTACCTGTAACATCTTGTACTGTATAAATAAGCTGGAAAGAAACCATTAAAGTGTCATATCTTTGAAACCAGTACCAGAGCAGAGTCTCGGTTATTATGGGAAATGAAATGGATCGTGTATGCAGGATTGTCGCAGTGTGTCAGATAAGCTTGTCGTGGTTGGATGGAAGGTCGTAAACGGTGGCGACCGTTACAGGCGCGAACATTTTTTTTGCACAAAAACATGCAAAAAAAAGGTTGCAAAATCGTCAAGACTCTCAGGTGTGAATTGTCTTAAAGCAACAATGTGTGTGTTTTTTTATTTATTATTTTTTTTTATTTTTTTTGTACCATCACTTACGTGCTAATTGCGTCTTCTCCAGCCTTGTCTCTAACTTTTAACGCCTGGGCCTCCATCGCAGTGTGAAGCGCACCTGTTTCAATGTAAACACTTCTGGAGGAGAAACTGGAGCCGCAAGCTTTGCAGGAATAGATGGGTCGGCGTTTTCGGAGGAAGGGTGTGAGAACAGGTTCTCATTAGCAGGCTGCCTGGGGAACCAACAAATGCCGCTGACAGTGATTTATAGAAAGAAGTGCGATCTTCTGGGTCGCCGGAGACGCCGGCGCAAATCGAAAGGAAATGATGTCCGCTTCTCCGACTTTGGAAATGTGTGATGATAGAAAATATATATATAACGTTTCTGGTTTATATCTTAATTTACTAAATTGTTACAGGTCATTGATTGGAGGAGTTCAGATTTTGGCACAGCCGTTGTATCTGCCTGAATTCTGTGTGTGTTATGTAATAAATCGCCATTTACTGGATGATTGAGCCGTCTGTTGTTCTGCCCGGAGACAGAGCTCGTCCAATCATGTAAACTGCATGGAAGGGGTTTTGTTTTACAGCAGCTCAGAATGGAGATTATTTTTAGGAGGAGGAAAGGTGGGTCTGTAGATTGATATGGCAATAATGTTGGTTACGTATTTTTGTTATGAATACAAATGTATTCTCAGTGATGTCACCGGTCTCTAGTGAATGGATAGGCTGCATTCTCGTTGATGTCACTGCTCTCTAGTGATTGGATAGGCTGCATTCTCAGTAGTGGTGCAACGGATCACAGTTGACCCGTGATCCGAACAGGTCAACCCCTTCGGATCGGCACACACCTAGCTTCTGCCTAGCTCCGGAGCCACGGCCATGGGCGTCCGCTGAAATTCTTTTGGGGGGGGGGGGCGCTTCCGCAGTGGTGATACACATTTAACCCTTTCTTCAAACGCTAGCAGGGGTTAAAAGTGCACCGCTAGCGGCCGAATAGCGCAGCTAAAACGATGGTAAAGCTGCGCTTTTCCGATAACGCAGCCAGTTGGCAGTGTGAAATAGCTATTGAGATAATGCAGCTTCACTCCATGCCCATATAAATATAGCCTAGAGAATGTAGAGACCCTCCATTCTGCACAAACCCCCCCCCTTCAGCACAGACCCCCCCCTTCAGCACAGACGGACCCCCATTCAGCACAAGTCCACAGATGGACCACCCCCATCCCATTCAGTACCTCCGATCAGCCATCAGCACGGCTGGGTCACAGCAGGTTCCCTCCCCCTGTGTACACATAAACACTGGAGGGGGGGCGGCTTTACTCTGCTCACTGGGTTTGTGTGACATCCGGCCCAAGACCGCTCAGACAGCCCACGGCTGCGAGACTCTTCAACACCTTCTCGATTTTCATGGGGGGGTCAATTGCCCCCCCCCCCTTGCCCTATGAAGCGGACGCCCATGGCCACGGCCATAACATTAGGAAAGGCCATGGCTTCGGCCTAGCTCCGGAGCCGCGGCCATCTTGGTACACCTGGCGGCCCTCCTCTCTGTTTACACCCACAGAGGAGGAGGAGGAGCCCGCTTTTGTGGTACACACCGCTGGGGGTGTCTGTACTACCTGGGGGGGGTGTCTGTACCGATGCGGGTGACGCCACTGCAGTGGGGGGGGGGTGTGGATATTAGTGGGGGGGGGGAGGTGTGGATATTACAGTGGGGGGGAATTTTAAATAATGTTGCCGATCCAAAAAATGATCCGATCCGTGACTCCTGATCCAAGGAACGATCCGAACAGTGAGTTTTTTTTTGATCCGTTGCACCCCTAATTCTCAGTGATGTCATCGCCCCCTAGTGAATGGATAGGCTGCATTATCAGTGATGTCACCGCCCTCTAGTGAATAGATAGGCTGCATTCCATGGCTCTTGTACTAATCACACAGAAATATATACACTAGAGATCAGAACACTGGATTTGGACGACATCCTTCTCTCCCCACATCCATCCTTTATTCTGGTGAAACTGTTGAATCTCTTTGGAGATTCTCAGCAGCTGTTTGACACGGGGGATTCCTGAATGAACGATTCAGAGTTTCCCCCCCGAGGTGACGTCAATGTTCCCGGCCTGCTCTGTGCTGCTGCTAGATCCGCCGCTCTTCATCTTTGCCGTTTTCTTCCTTTGCTTGATGCAGTTTTTTATGTGACGATGTCCTTCCCCTGACCCTCAGACTCCGACGTTCCTGGCCGTGTGATCTAAGCAGGCGCTGAAATTTTGCAAATCTAGAAAAAAAAAAAAAAAACACTTTCATTGGGCTGCATAGGTGAGAGCCACACATAATATTCAGTCAATTGAATACAACTGTCAGACTGCAGACATACTACCTGAGGCGTCCAGAGACTGCAGACATACTACCTGAGGCGTCCAGAGACTGCAGACATACTACCTGAGGCGTCCAGAGACCGCAGACATACTACCTGAGACGGTCAGAGACTGCAGACATACTACCCGAGACGGTCAGAGACTGCAGACATACTACCTGAGACGTTCAGAGACTGCAGACATGCTACCTGAGATGGTCAGAGACTGCAGACATGCTACGGGAGAGGGTCAGAGACTGCAGACATGCTACGGGAGAGGGTCAGAGACTGCAGACATGCTACGGGAGAGGGTCAGAGACTGCAGACATGCTACGGGAGAGGGTCAGAGACTGCAGACATGCTACGGGAGAGGGTCAGAGACTGCAGACATGCTACGGGAGAGGGTCAGAGACTGCAGACATGCTACGGGAGAGGGTCAGAGACTGCAGACATGCTACGGGAGAGGGTCAGAGACTGCAGACATGCTACGGGAGAGGGTCAGAGACTGCAGACATGCTACGGGAGAGGGTCAGAGACTGCAAAAGTATTAAATCGGAATTCTAGAGGTCCCTGCCATTATTCCTCATTACAATTCAATGTTCCCAGGCTGTCTCTGTTCTCTATTGTCCTCTTAACATATAAAAAGAAAAGGGATGGATGACACACAAAGACAGAAGATCATCTGATCGAAATAAATCAAAGAAGTGAACTACCAGGAGCCAGATTAGAGAGACCATTCAGTCACTGGCCCGAGTCAAACACAGACTACTGTCTGCAGGGGTTGGGCACTAGGTACTCCACCCCCACCAGCCATGGGTTGGGCACTAGGGATTTGGAGGGTGTGTCTCTCTTTTATTATTATATTTAGAATAGTTCACCTCATTCTAAATTTCACCATTTCCCACATCGGCAGATGAGCTGCATGTTAGGAGTGGTAATATGAACGACATCGGCAACCAATTGTAGAAGTGAGAACTAAACCTCCCTTTCCTCTAAAGACTGATCCGTATTTATATCATGCTTCAGAGGTAGTGGGGCCCTTCCTGCTTTAACCTTGATTTCCCAACAAACGCGCCGCAACCATCTGCAACGCTTTCCCGTTTGAATGTGTTGCGTTCGTTGGGTAAACCGTACTTTGCTGCGGGTGCGAAGTAAAGCCTATTGCATATTGCAGCTGCCCCCCCCCCCCAACTGCGTGTATAAACGAAGCCTTAGACCCGGGTCTCCAAACTTTGTCTAAACAAAGGGCCAGTTTACTGTCATTCAAACTTTAGGGGGGGGGGGCTGGACTAGGGCCAGTGGGAGTAAAAATGTCCTGGGGTCCAGTTGGAGTAAACAATCCCCTATCTTTGGTGTCAGTGGGAGCAATAGTGTTCCAAAGTTGGTGTTAGTGGGAGGAATTCCACCCCCATCATTGGTGTCAGTAGGAGGAATAGTGCCCCATAATGGGTGTCAGTGGGAGGAATAGTGCCCCATCATTGGTGTCAGTAGGAGGAATAGTGCCCCATCATTGGTGTCGGTGGGAGGAATAGTGCCTCCATAATTGGTGTCAGTGGGAGGTACTCCACCCCCATCATTGGTGTCAGTGGGAGGAATAGTGTCCCATCATTGGTGTGGGGTGGGAGGAATAGTGTCCCATCATTGGTGTGGGGTGGGAGGAACAGTGTCCCATCATTGGTGTCAGTGGGAGGAATAGTGTCCCATAATTGGTGTCAGTGGGAGGAATAGTGTCCCATAATTGGTGTCAGTGGGAGGAATAGTGTCCCATCATTGGTGTGGGGTGGGAGGAATAGTGTCCCATCATTGGTGTGGGGTGGGAGGAATAGTGTCCCATCATTTGTGTGGGGTGGGAGGAATAGTGTCCCATCATTTGTGTGGGGTGGGAGGAATAGTGTCCCATCATTTGTGTGGGGTGGGAGGAATAGTGTCCCATCATTTGTGTGGGGTGGGAGGAATAGTGTTCCATCATTGGTGTGGGGTGGGAGGAATAGTGTCCCATCATTGGTGTGGGGTGGGAGAATTTGTGTCCCATCATTGGTGTCAGTGGGAGGAATAGTGTCCCATCATTGGTGTCAGTGGGAGGAATAGTGTCCCATCATTGGTGTCAGTGGGAGGAATAGTGTCCCATCATTGGTGTCAGTGGGAGGAATAGTGTCCCATCATTGGTGTGGGGTGGGAGGAATAGTGTCCCATCATTTGTGTGGGGTGGGAGGAATAGTGTCCCATCGTTTGTGTGGGGTAGGAGGAATAGTGTCCCATCATTGGTGTGGGGTGGGAGGAATAGTGTCCCATCATTGGGGTGGGAGGAATAGTGTCCCATCATTGGTGTCAGTGGGAGGAATAGTGTCCCATCATTGGTGTCAGTGGGAGGAATAGTGTCCCATCATTGGTGTCAGTGGGAGGAATAGTGTCCCATCATTGGTGTCAGTGGGAGGAATAGTGTCCCATCATTGGTGTCAGTGGGAGGAATAGTGTCCCATCATTGGTGTCAGTGGGAGGAATAGTGTCCCATCATTGGTGTCAGTGGGAGGAATAGTGTCCCATCATTGGTGTCAGTGGGAGGAATAGTGTCCCATCATTGGTGTCAGTGGGAGGAATAGTGTCCCATCATTGGTGTCAGTGGGAGGGATAGTGTCCCATCATTGGTGTCAGTGGGAGGGATAGTCCCCCATCTTTGGTGTCAGTAAGAGGGATAGTCCCCCATCTTTGGTGTCGGTGGGAGGGATAGTCCCCCCCATCTTTGGTGTCGGTGGGAGGGATAGTTCCCCAATCTTTGGTGTCGGTGGGAGGGATAGTCCCCCCCCATCTTTGGTGTCGGTGGGAGGGATAGTCCCCCCCCATCTTTGGTGTCGGTGGGAGGGATAGTCCCCCCCATCTTTGGTGTCGGTGGGAGGGATAGTCCCCCCCATCTTTGGTGTCGGTGGGATGGATAGTCCCCCCATCTTTGGTGCCACATAATAGGCAACAATGGAAGGAATAGTGTCCCATCATCGGTGTCAGTGGGTGGAATAGTGCCCCATTGTTAGTGGGAGGAATAATGCCCTAATCAATGGAAAGAATGGTGCCAGCTGCAGGAATAATGCCCCATTGTTGGTGTTGGTGGATGAAATGGAGTCCCAGGGGCCAGATAAAGGCAAGCAAAGGGTGCAGTTTGGACACCACTGCCTTAGATTAGATGCAATGTATAGCCCATTGTATCCTTACAATCCATCCTTATTCAATCCTTATTCATCCTTATTCAATCTTTCTGATTGGCGTCAAATTGCTGAAATTTTGCCAATATCTCCAAATTTTTGCCCAAACTTCTGGGTAGTGAAAAGTCCATTCCTCCCGTCCCTGGTGTCCGAGGGACCAGCTCTCATGTTGTATTCCTCATAATAGGAGCCGGGCCCTTGGATTGGGATTGGATTGGATTGGGTTTGGATTGGATTGGGTTTGGATTGGATTGGATTGGATTGGGTTTGGATTGGATTGGGTTTGGATTGGATTGGGTTTGGATTGGATTGGGTATGGATTGGATTGGGTATGGATTGGATTGGGTATGGATTGGATTGGGTATGGTTTGGATTGGGTATGGTTTGGATTGGATTTGGATTGGATTGGGTTTGGATTGGATTGGGTTTGGATTGGATTGGGTTTGGATTGGATTGGGTTTGGATTGGATTGGGTTTGGATTGGATTGGGTTTGGATTGGATTGGGTTTTGATTGGATTGGGTTTTGATTGGATTGGGTTTTGATTGGATTGGGTTTGGATTGGATTGGATTGGATTGGGATTGGATTGGGGTTGGGTTGGGGTTGGGTTTGGATTGGATTGGGTTTGGATTGGATTGGGTTTGGATTGGATTGGGTTTGGATTGGATTGGGATTGGATTGGGGTTGGGTTGGGGTTTGGATTGGGTTTGGGATTGGATTAGGTTTGGATTGGATTGGGTATGGATTGGATTGGATTTGGATTGGATTGGATTTGGATTGGATTGGATTTGGATTGGATTGGGTTTGGATTGGATTGGGATTGGATTGGGTTTGGATTGGATTGGGTTTGGATTGGGTTTGGATTGGATTGGGTTTGGATTGGATTGGGTTTGGATTGGATTGGGTTTGGATTGGGTTTGGGATTGGGTTGGGATTGGATTGGGTTTGGATTGGATTGGTTTGGATTGGATTGGGATTGGATTGGGGTTGGGTTGGGGTTGGGTTGGGGTTTGGATTGGGTTTGGATTGGATTAGGTTTGGATTGGGTTTGGGTTTGGGATTGGATTGGGATTTGGTTTGGATTGGGATTGGATTGGGGTTGGGTTGGGTTGGGTTTGGTTTGGATTGGGATTGGATTGGGTTTGGATTGGATTGGGTTTGGATTGGATTGGGTTTGGATTGGATTGGGTTTGGATTGGATTGGGTTTGGATTGGATTGGGTTTGGATTGGATTGGATTGGGTTTGGGTTTGGATTGGGATTGGGTTTGGATTGGGATTGGGTTTGGTGGGGGGTTGGGATTGGGGGGGGGATTGGATTGGATTGGGTGGATGGGTGGGGGGGGTTTGGATTGGATTGGGTTTGGATTGGGATTGGATTGGGGTTGGGTTGGGGTTTGGATTGGGTTTGGATTGGGTTTGGATTGGATTGGGTTTGGATTGGATTGGGATTGGATTGGATTGGGTTTGGATTGGATTGGGTTTGGATTGGATTTGGTTTGGATTGGGTTTGGATTGGATTGGGTTTGGGGGTGGATTGGATTGGGTTTGGGATTGGATTGGGTGGTTGGGGTTGGGGTGGGGTTTGGATTGGGGGGATTGGGTTTGGGTTTGGGATTGGATTGGGTTTGGATTGGATTGGGTTTGGATTGGGTTTGGTTTGGATTGGGATTGGATTGGGTTTGGGTTGGGTTGGGTTGGGTTTGGTTTGGATTGGGATTGGGTTTGGATTGGATTGGGTTTGGATTGGGTTTGGATTGGATTGGGTTTGGATTGGATTGGGTTTGGATTGGGTTTGGGGATTGGTTGGGTTGGTTGGATTGGGTGGGTTGGGGATTGGGGGTGGGTTTGGGGTGGGTTTGGATTGGGGGGGGGGGGGGTTTGGGGGTTTGGATTGGGGTGGGTTTGGGGGGGGGTTGGATTGGGTTGGTGGATTGGATTGGGGGTGGGGGGGGGGATTGGGTTGGGGGGGTGGATTGGGTTTGGATTGGATTGGGTTTGGATTGGATTGGGTTGGATTGGGTTTGGATTGGATTGGGTTTGGATTGGATTGGGTTTGGATGGGTTGGGTTTGGGTTGGGTTTGGATTGGATTGGGTTTGGATTGGGATTGGATTGGGGTTGGGTTGGGGTTTGGATTGGGTTTGGATTGGATTGGGATTGGATTGGATTGGGTTTGGATTGGATTTGGTTTGGATTGGGTTTGGATTGGATTTGGTTTGGATTGGGTTTGGATTGGATTGGGTTTGGATTGGATTGGATTGGGTTTGGATTGGGATTGGATTGGATTGGGATTGGATTGGGGTTGGGATTGGATTGGGGTTGGGTTGGGGTTTGGATTGGGTTTGGATTGGATTGTGGGTGGGATTGGATTGGGTTTGGGGGGATTGGATTGGGTTTGGATTGGATTGGGGATTGGGATTGGATTGGGTTTGGATTGGGTTGGATTGGGTTTGGATTGGGGGGGGGGATTGGATTGGGGGGTGGGTTGGGTTGGGATTGGATTGGTGGATTGGGGGTTTGGATTGGATTGGGTTTGGATTGGTTGGGTGGATTGGATTGGGTTGGATTTGGGGGGTGGATTGGATTGGATTGGGGGATTGGATTGGATTGGGATTGGATTTGGGATTGGGGGTTTGGGGGATTGGGTTTGGATTGGATTGGGTTTGGGGATTGGGTGGATTGGTTTGGATTGGGGGATTGGGGGTTGGATTGGATTGGGGTTGGGTTTGGATTGGGGTTTGGATTGGATTGGGTGGGGATTGGGGGATTGGATTGGGTTTGGATTGGATTGGGTTTGGATTGGATTGGGTTTGGATTGGATTTGGATTGGATTGGGTTTGGATTGGATTGGATTGGTTGGATTGGATTGGGGGATTGGATTGGGTTTGGATTGGATTGGTTAATTGGATTGGGTGGATTGGGATTGGGGGATTGGATTGGATTTGGGATTGGATTGGGGGGATTGGGGGATTGGATTGGGTTTGGATTGGATTGGGTTTGGATTGGGTTTGGATTGGATTGGATTGGGTTTGGATTGGGTTGGATTGGGTTTGGATTGGGTTGGATTGGGTTTGGATTGGATTGGGTTTGGATTGGATTGGGTTTGGATTGGATTGGGTTTGGATGGGTTTGGTTTGGGTTGGGTTTGGATTGGATTGGGTTTGGATTGGGATTGGGATTGGATTGGATTGGGGTTGGGTTGGGGTTGGGGTTGGGTTGGGGTTGGGATTGGGTTTGGATTGGATTAGGTTTGGATTGGGTTTGGGATTGGATTGGGATTGGATTGGATTGGGATTGGATTGGATTGGGATTGGATTGGGTTTGGATTGGGGGGGGGGTGGTGGGGGTTTGGATTGGGGGTGGGTTGGGGGGATTCATTGGATTGGATTGGATTGGGGGGGGGGTTTGGATTGGGGGGGGGGAATTGGGTGGATTGGATTGGGTTTGGGGATTCATTGGGGGGGATTGGATTGGATTAATTGGGGGGATTGGATTGGGTGGGGATTGGGTGGATTGGATTGGATTGGGTTTGGATTGGATTGGGGGTGGGAATTGGGTTTGGATTGGTTGGGTTTGGATTGGATTGGATTGGGGTTGGATTGGGTTTGGATTGGGGGTGGATTGGGGGGGATTGGGGGGGGATTGGGTTTGGATTGGATTGGGTTGGGTTTGGATTGGGTGGGTTGGATTTTGGGTTGGGGGAATTGGGGTTTGGATTTGGGGGATTGGGTTTGGATTGGATTGGGTTTTTGGATTGGGTTGGATTGGGTTGGGTTGGGGTTGGGTTTGGATTGGGGGTTTGGATTGGATTGGGTTGGATTGGAGGGGATTGGATGGGGTTTGGGGTTTGGGGGTTGGATTGGGTTGGGGTTGGGGGGGGATTGGGTTTGGATTGGATTGGGATTGGTTTGGGGGATTGGATTGGGGGATTGGGATTGGGGGTTTTTGGATTGGGGGGGTTTGGGTTTGGATTGGATTGGGTTTGGATTGGATTGGATTGGATTGGGTTTGGATTGGATTGGATTGGGTTTGGATTGGATTGGATTGGGTTTGGATTGGATTGGATTGGATTGGATTGGGGGGGGGTTGGATTGGATTGGGTTTGGATTGGGTTTGGATTGGATTGGGTTTGGATTGGGTTTGGATTGGATTGGATTGGGGTTGGATTGGATTGGGGTTGGATTGGATTGGGGTTGGATTGGATTGGGGTTGGATTGGATTGGGGTTGGGTTTGGATTGGATTAGGTTTGGATTGGATTGGATTGGGTTTGGATTGGGTTGGGTTTGGATTGGATTTGGGTTTGGATTGGATTTGGATTGGATTGGGTTTGGATTGGATTGGGTTTGGATTGGATTGGGTTTGGATTGGATTGGGTTTGGATTGGATTGGGTTTGGATTGGATTGGATTGGGTTTGGATTGGATTGGGATTGGATTGGGTTTGGATTGGATTGGGATTGGATTGGGTTTGGATTGGATTGGATTGGGTTTGGATTGGATTGGGTTTGGATTGGATTGGGTTTGGATTGGGTTGGGTTGGGTTGGGTTTGGATTGTAATAATGCTCTCTGCCCTAATGCTGTGTAAAGTGCTGCCCAAACTGTTGGCGCTCCATAAATCCTGTAATAATTTCTGAAAACAGAATTATAATATAAAATGTTATTAAACCGCTCATGGGGATAGCGGAATGTCCTCATAGGCAGAGCTGGGACATGTGCGCAGCGCTCTCATTGGCTGAAAGATAGAAGTTACAGTTCGGAGATTTTATCTTTCACTACATAAAACTGGAACATCAGGTTTGGTTGGTTCCCCCTGTTGTTGAGCGGGAGCGGCGGTGGGGGGTCCGGCAGCGCGGGGGTTAATGATGTCCTGGAACAGTCCTTGCTCCATTTTTAGAGCTCAGGGCCGCTCCTTAGTCTGCCTGCGGATGGGACGAGGGTGTGTAGAGAACAGATTGGTTGCCGCCCCCCCCTTCGGATTGCAGAGTTCCTGGTCTCCATAGAGATGCATACCAGCATTGTAAGATAATACAGAGCGTCTGTGCGATCGGCGTAAACACGGGGCTGTGCACCAATCACAGCTGGGAGCGCCGCGGCAAAAACCGCCCCGGGGTGACGACCGTCCACTTCAATTTTTTCCAGACGTATTTATTAAATCTGGCGCAAAAGGAAAAGAGGTGGGGGGGGGGGCGATTATGGCGTGCAATTTGCAGCCTTGCGTCACTTAGTGCCAGTTCATGACACTGGAGTTGATTTACTAAAGGCAAACATACTGAGCACTTTGCAAGCTGCTACAGAGCTTAGTAAATGAGGTAAAGCTTCACTTTGCAACAAAAAAAAACACCCAATCTCATGCAAGGGGAAAAAAAACTGTAATTTTGCTTGCACGTGATTAGATGATGGAAGTCAGCAGAACTACACTGCAGAGTGCATGAGCATCATGGGAAATGTAGTTCCAAAACATCTGGGGTGCCAAGGTTCTCCATCACTGACCTATACCATCCTGCGGAGTTGGGTGAAACGCAAAGCCTGGGTTTCGTCATGAAGTAGATATATAAAATGTATAATTGTATTTTACTTGTATAATACATTTTTTGAAATACAATTATACATTTTATAATATATATATATATATATATATATATATATATATATATATATTCTCTCTATCTGTATATATAAAATGTATAACTGTATTAAAAATATACATATAGATAGATAGATACACACACACACACACCCCTTAGTTATCACTATAATAATAACTTTTAAAAAGTTATATATATACACACACATTATTTATCACTATAATAATAAAAAAAAAAAATGTGTTTCTGTGTGTGTAAATATACACACACACACCTTATCACTATAATTTAATAATAATAATAAAAAAAAAATATATATATATATATATATATATATATATATATATATATAAATATATATATAATTCAATTATACATTTTATATATCTGTAAAGTATTTTTTTTATATGTATGTGTATGTTTGTAAACACATTTTTTATTTTCCTTCTCCCTGAATGGCGCCCAGTAGAGTCGCGGTGTGCATTGCCAGCTGCAGTAAGGTGTGAGTTCAGGCGTTCTATCACGTAGGCCGCAGTGTGGCTTCTGCTGGCAGTGGCGATGTTCGGAGGCCGGGGTGGGTGGGGGGGTCAGGGTTGGACGGGTATATTTATCTCTCTCTGTCATACACACTTGTTTGCCTATCTGGTTACACACATTTCTCCTCTCCCTCAACATGTCCCTGTTTGTGTGTTTTTTCAATAACGACTTTGTGTTGAGTACATTTCCAGACTCCGGCCTAAGCGGAACAGAGTGGCCATTGTGCACGGAGAGTGTGGGCGCAGATCACACGTTTTTCAGAGCGCGCATCGCCCGTCCCCCCAGCTCCACCGGTTATATGCAATGTGGTCTCTCCGTCTGATGTCCTAACTGAATGTTGCTGTGTATAATAATAATTTTTTTTCTTTTTTTTAAATCCTTTTTACTTTAAGGCCCCTGCGTTTTTCAAACGCTATAACATCGTTTTTCGAGCGTTATTACTGCGTTTTTTGAGCGTTATCGCAGCGTTATTACAGCATTTTTTAAGCATTATTCGAGCGAATCCTCATCTGCAATCCCAATGTGTTGGTAAAGCACTGCTAAGACCCTAGCGTTTTAGGGCGTTTTTGCAGTGCCTCACTGTGAAAGGGTAAAGCGTTTTTACAACGCTTTTCAATTCATTTCAATGGAGAGGGGCGTTTTTTGGAGCGTTTTTTTTTCAGCGCCCAAAAGCTGCTCCAAAGATGCTGCTTGCAGGACTCATGTGAAAGGGTCCATTGAGATGTATGGAGAGCGTTTTAATAGCGCTATTTTTAACACTAAAACTCTGTAAAAAAAAGCTTCAGTGTGAAAGGGGTCTAAAAAAAAAAGAAATTGTTACATATCGGTGCTGCTGATCTCCTACAGCCTGTGTGCAGCAACTTCCTGTCTACTTGCATGACCATGCCTGGGGACGGGGGAGGGGACAAGGTTAATAGCAGTATGTAATGGTTGCGCTGGAATAAAGCTGATGGTTTTGCGGCACCGCATTACATTGATGTGTTTACTAGTGGTGCGCTAAATATGGACTCTCTTCTGCCCAGAGTCGGCTTCCATTGGAGGGAGGAGAGCGTGGAATCCCCCCTCCCGTGGCCCCCCGCTCGCCTCTCAGGAGTGATGTTTTGTATCTGTATCTGTTTTTCTCGCTATGAGACCTACGGTTTGCACCTCCCTATGACAATTCCACAGCAACCACTTCTATAAAATAATGATATAATGTAACGAATCTTAGTCAAAAGTTTCAGAGCTGCGGGAGAAACCGATGAAACGCTCCCGTCCTTCGACCGTGAATGATTTCCACGTATACATGGCGCCTGTGTGCGCCGCGCTTCTCTCCAGAAATTCGGCTCTCCCCCTGTGACACCCTGCCGGCTTTCACCTTGAAACGGATATCTTCCCAGCACACAGATTGCCTGAAGCACTGCTGGGGCTCGCAAGGCGGTATTGTTGACCGTCGCTAAGCAACACAATAACTGTCATATTTTCTGCAACAGGCGGGTGCTGCCTCTGTGTTCTGACAATAGAAGCTCAGTGTAATGGATTCAGTGGCGCTCATATCCTGGTCTTTCCTAACATTGGTGTACAGCGTTCGCTTATAACTGGTACTGTGTGCACCCTGCTTGCTTATAGCGGGCACTGTGTTCACCCTGCTTGCTTATAGCGGGCACTGTGTTCACCCTGCTTGCTTATAGCGGGCACTGTGTTCACCCTGCTTGCTTATAGCGGGCACTGTGTTCACCCTGCTTGCTTATAGCGGGCACTGTGTTCACCCTGCTTGCTTATAGCGGGCACTGTGTTCACCCTGCTTGCTTATAGCGGGCACTGTGTGCACCCTGCTTACTTATAGCGGGCACTGTGTGCACCCTGCTTGCTTATAGCGGGCACTGTGTGCACCTTGCTTGCTTATAGCGGGCACTGTGTGCACCTTGCTTGCTTATAGCGGGCACTGTGTGCACCCTACTTGCTTATAGCGGGCACTGTGTGCACCCTGCTTGCTTATAACGGGGAAATGTGTGCACCCTGCTTGCTTATAACGGGCACTGTGTGCACCCTGCTTGCTTAGAGCGGGCACTGTGTGCACCCTGCTTGCTTAGAGCGGGCACTGTGTGCACCCTGCTTGCTTAGAGCGGGCACTGTGTGCACCCTGCTTGCTTAGAGCGGGCACTGTGTGCACCCTGCTTGCTTAGAGCGGGCACTGTGTGCACCCTGCTTGCTTAGAGCGGGCACTGTGTGCACCCTGCTTGCTTAGAGCGGGCACTGTGTGCTACCCTGCTTGCTTATAGCTGGCACTGTGTGCTACCCTGCTTGCTTATAGCTGGCACTGTGTGGTAACCTGCTTGCTTATAGCTGGCACTGTGTGGTAACCTGCTTGCTTATAGCTGGCACTGTGTGGTAACCTGCTTGCTTATAGCTGGCACTGTGTGGTACCCTGCTTGCTTATAGCTGGCACTGTGTGGTACCCTGCTTGCTTATAGCTGGCACTGTGTGGTACCCTGCTTGCTTATAGCTGGCACTGTGTGGTACCCTGCTTGCTTATAGCTGGCACTGTGTGGTACCCTGCTTGCTTATAGCTGACACTGTGTGCTACCCTGCTTGCTTATAGCTGACACTGTGTGCTACCCTGCTTGCTTATAGCTGACACTGTGTGCTACCCTGCTTGCTTATAGCTGGCACTGTGTGCTACCCTGCTTGCTTAGAGCTGGCACTGTGTGCTACCCTGCTTGCTTAGAGCTGGCACTGTGTGCTACCCTGCTTGCTTAGAGCGGGCACTGTGTGCTACCCTGCTTGCTTAGAGCGGGCACTGTGTGCTACCCTGCTTGCTTAGAGCGGGCACTGTGTGCTACCCTGCTTGCTTAGAGCGGGCACTGTGTGCTACCCTGCTTGCTTAGAGCGGGCACTGTGTGCTACCCTGCTTGCTTAGAGCGGGCACTGTGTGCTACCCTGCTTGCTTAGAGCGGGCACTGTGTGCTACCCTGCTTGCTTAGAGCGGGCACTGTGTGCTACCCTGCTTGCTTAGAGCGGGCACTGTGTGCTACCCTGCTTGCTTAGAGCGGGCACTGTGTGCTACCCTGCTTGCTTAGAGCGGGCACTGTGTGCTACCCTGCTTGCTTAGAGCGGGCACTGTGTGCTACCCTGCTTGCTTAGAGCGGGCACTGCATATGCTTTGTATAATATTGGGACTTTATGCAACATGCTTACTTTTAACTGGTACTCTGTGCACAATTTATGCTTATAGCGGGCACAGTGTGATCCCTGATTGCTTATTGCTGACACTCCGTTTTCCCTTCTAGTTTATAATTGGCACCGTGTGCAACCTGCTGCATTCTGTGCACCCTGCTCACTTATAACTTGAACTCTGTTTATGTTGCACTGTGTGTACTCTGCTTGCTTATAACGGGCACTGTGTGTACCCTACTTGCTTATAACGGGCACTGTGTGTACCCTACTTGCTTAAAACCGGCACTGTGTGTACCCTATTTGCTTATGACGGGCACTGTGTGTACCCTATTTGCTTATGACGGGCACTGTGTACCCTATTTGCTTATGACGGGCACTGTGTACCCTATTTGCTTATGACGGGCACTGTGTACCCTATTTGCTTATGACGGGCACTGTGTACCCTATTTGCTTATGACGGGCACTGTGTACCCTATTTGCTTATGACGGGCACTGTGTACCCCATTTGCTTATGGTGGGCACTGTGTGTGCCCCATTTGCTGCTAATGACGGGCACTGTGTGTGCCCCACTTGCTTATGACGGGCACTGTGTGTGCCCCACTTGCTTATGACGGGCACTGTGTGTGCCCCACTTGCTTATGACGGGTACTGTGTGTGCCCCACTTGCTTATGACGGGCACTGTGTGTGCCCCACTTGCTTATGACGGGCACTGTGTGTGCCCCACTTGCTTATGACGTGCACTGTGTGTGCCCCACTTGGTTATGACGGGCACTGTGTGCACCCTGCTTGCTTATAATTAGGACTCTGTACATCTGGCTTGCTAATAACTGGGCATGTGCACCATACTTGCTTATACGTGGCACCGTTTGGACGCTGTTTGCTTAGAACTAGTGCCGTTTGCACCCAGCTCACTTATAACTATCATCCTATCCACGGTGCTCATTTATATCTGCTGCAGTGGGCACTCTACTTGCTAATACTGTGGTGTGGGGCAGCTGGGGGCTAACTAACAGAGCGGGCCCATGCTGGATAATAACTCGCGGACAGTTTCTGCTGTGCCATTTGTCTTGGCCTGCGCTCTGCTCTCTGTGTCTCTGACACCTATTCCCTGACACAACCACCCCAGTGTCTCTTTACTGCATTTTATGGCCTGTGATTGGGCACCCCGGGGTCTGCTATAAATCCTATGTAATGAGCTGCCCTCCCGCCAGCCCCGGACCTCCATTATGTGTCCCTTGTACAGCGCTGCCACTGCAGACAAACTTTGTCAGAGCCGCATTTGTCTCCCTTAACGAGATGGCCTCTTTAATCACGTCGTTTAGTTAAATGGCCTCATTAGTAGAGCTCTTCGGAAACCACGTTTCAAGGCGAGGCCTCAGTAAAAGCCTGCAAAAACCTATTGGTGGAATATGAGGATTGTGGCATTAATGGAGAGGCCACAAGCACTTCAGAGGCCCTTATAAGGAGGCCATGCCATAACCTGCTGAACGTACCAATCTGGCTCATGTAATATCTGTTTATAGAGGTTGGGAAAAAAAGGCATTTTCTACCCCCCCCCCCCCCCCCCACTGCTCACCAGCTAGTAAAAGTTTGACATGGAAAATGGTGATGGCAGAGGGCCCACGTGAGGATGCGGGAATGTTGAAGGTTGGCAGAAAATGGAAAAAAATAGAAAATGTGGTAGAAAGAAAAATGTTGCCTTGGAAAGACGACATTGTGACCAGTTTAGACCTGCAATGATGTGGAGATGGCTCCCCCGATGGGCAATGATGTGGAGTTGGCTCCCCCGATGGGCGATGATGTGGAGTTGGCTCCCCCGGTGGGCGATGATGTGGAGTTGGCTCCCCCGGTGGGCGATGATGTGGAGTTGGCTCCCCCGGTGGGCAATGATGTGGAGTTGGCTCCCCCGGTGGGCAATGATGTGGAGTTGGCTCCCCCGGTGGGCAATGATGTGGAGTTGGCTCCCCCGGTGGGCAATGATGTGGAGTTGGCTCCCCCGGTGGGCAATGATGTGGAGTTGGCTCCCCCGGTGGGCAATGATGTGGAGTTGGCTCCCCCGGTGGGCAATGATGTGGAGTTGGGGCCCCCCCCCCCGATGGGCAATGATGTGGAGTTGGGGCCCCCCCCCCGATGGGCAATGATGTGGAGTTGGGCCCCCCCCCCCCCCCGATGGGCAATGATGTGGAGTTGGGGCCCCCCCCCCCCCCGATGGGCAATGATGTGGAGTTGGGGCCCCCCCCCCCCCGATGGGCAATGATGTGGAGTTGGGCCCCCCCCCCCCCCCCCCGATGGGCAATGATGTGGAGTTGGGGCCCCCCCCCCCGATGGGCAATGATGTGGAGTTGGGGGCCCCCCCCCCCGATGGGCAATGATGTGGAGTTGGGGGGCCCCCCCCCCCGATGGGCAATGATGTGGAGTTGGGGCCCCCCCCGATGGGCAATGATGTGGAGTTTATGTGGATCTACTGCAGGGGTCTCCAATTCGTGGCCCAGACATTTTTTGTTTTTTATCCGTCTTTTGGGGTGCTATTTTATCCAATGATGGGGCACAATTCCTCCACTACCACCAAAGATGGGGCACAATTCCTCCCACTACCAGTGATGAGGCACAATTCCTCCACCAGAGATGGGGCATTGTTTTTTTTTCTTCTGACGTTGGGACCTTTTCTACTCCCATTGACCACCGGCCGGCCCTCCTAAAATCTATAGAACAGTAATCTGGCCCCTAGTTTAGGGACTTTGGAGACCCCGAGCCACTGTATAAATGAATGAACCGTGTAAACTAGAAAAATGTTAAGCTCTGTTTTTATACGAGGAAGTAAATTGATACTTTGTTTTTGTTTTTTCTTAGCCTGTGTATAAACATGCCACAGAGATTGTTATTAATTTTTTTGTTTTTGTATCGGTCCCTTTCACACTTATACAACTTCAAAGTCCTGCGATTTTGCGGCTGCGATTTTGCTACAATTTTACCACTATTTTGCCACGAATTTGTGGCTGCAATTTGGGATCAGTACAACTTTGGCATTAACCAATGAAAACATAGATGTGTGAGGCAATTCCTTTTCTTGGCACCGCAGTTGTCATTGCTGCTGCAGCAGTAGCTTTGCATGAGGAAGAAGAGGAGGAAAAGACGTGGATATTGGGTACATCCCATCATTGCCAATCGTGAAGCTAGGGGTCAATTTTGGGTCCTCTATAATGAAGAATGTTCCTTACATTGGTGATCAGTGAGAAGAATGTCCCTTACATTGGTGATCAGTGAGAAGAATGTCCCTTACATTGGTGATCAGTGGGAAGAATGCTCCTTACATTGGTGATCAGTGAGAAGAATGTCCCTTACATTGGTGACCAGTGAGAAGAATGTTCCTTACATTGGTGATCAGTGGGAAGAATGTCCCTTACATTGGTGATCAGTGAGAAGAATGTCCCTTACATTGGTGATCAGTGAGAAGAATGCCCCTCACATTGGTGATCAGTGGGAAGAATGTCCCTTACATTGGTGATCAGTGGGAAGAATGTCCCTTACATTGGTGATCAGTGAGAAGAATGTCCCTTACATTGGTGATCAGTGGGAAGAATGCTCCTTACATTGGTGATCAGTGGGAAGAATGTTCCTTACATTGGTGATCAGTGGGAAGAATGCTCCTTACATTGGTGATCAGTGGGAAGAATGTCCCTTACATTGGTGATCAGTGAGAAGAATGTTCCTTACATTGGTGATCAGTGCGAAGAATGCTCCTTACATTGGTGATCAGTGGGAAGAATGTCCCTTACATTGGTGATCAGTGGGAAGAATGCTCCTTACATTGGTGATCAGTGGGAAGAATGTCCCTTACATTGGTGGTCAGTGGGAAGAATGTCCCTTACATTGGTGGTCAGTGGGAAGAATGCCCCTTACATTGGTGGTCAGTGGGAAGAATGTCCCTTACATTGGTGATCAGTGGGAAGAATGCTCCTTACATTGGTGATCAGTGGGAAGAATGTCCCTTACATTGGTGATCAGTGAGAAGAATGTTCCTTACATTGGTGGTCAGTGGGAAGAATGCTCCTTACATTGGTGATCAGTGGAAAGAATGCTCCTTACATTGGTGATCAGTGGGAAGAATGTCCCTTACATTGGTGATCAGTGGGAAGAATGTTCCTTACATTGGTGATCAGTGAGAAGAATGTTCCTTACATTGGTGATCAGTGGGAAGAATGTTCCTTACATTGGTGGTCAGTGGGAAGAATGTTCCTTACATTGGTGATCAGTGAGAAGAATGTTCCTTACATTGGTGATCAGTGGGAAGAATGTTCCTTACATTGGTGGTCAGTGGGAAGAAGGAGGAGGACACACCCAAGGAGCTCTCTGAGAGAACCAGCCTTTTTCAAGCCTGGGCCTTGCCTGCTAGCTTGGCCCAGGAATAATGCCTGATCCTGGGGGAGGCCCTGGGACAGATCCCCCTGATGATACAGGGCCTAGTGAGGAGGAGGAGGTGGTGCAGGATCTGACTGTGGGTCCAGTCCCTGGTGAGAGTACAGATGTATGCAGACATTTTCGGGCAGTCGGAAGAGCAGAGGAGAAACTAAAATGTTTGAAAGCTGAACATAAAAACCTCAAAACCAAGTACTTCCAGGCTTGGAGTAAAAACCGTTCGGCCATGAAGCCTGAGCTACAAGAGATGGAGGAGAAAGTAAAGAAACAGTCTTTATTGTTGGAGAAATTAAAAGATAAAAGTGGAGCGTTTGCAGAAAAATTTAAAAAAGAGATGAGATTTGCCAGCCAGACCTCTGTGGATCAGCAGCAGTCGCATGTTACAGACAACCCGGATCCATCTGCCTCTGCACCCCTCCCCCCATGTCAGGCTGGGGAATCGCCAGCGGCAACCAGCCAGGGGGTTGAGGGTGAACATGGCACCTTACAGTTTACCCAACAGATGGAGTCACCCCTAAGGGCAGACAGGTCTGCTGGTGAAGCATCAGAAGTCGCTGTGGAGTCGCAGAAGGGTCGCAGACCGGCACTGGTGGAGAAATCCCACTGTACGGTGCAGCCGCCTTCCAACATGGGTGTCCCGGCTGCAGTGAGTGGTGTCCCGGCTAAAGTGGACGGTGTCCCGGCTGTAGTAAGTGGTGTTTCTGCTGTGGAGAAATCCTCTGCAGATATGAAGAGAAATCCCCTAGCAGAGGTGTCATCAGCCCACCAGAGCAGTATGGATGGATCTACATCATGCCCCCCGCAAATGGATTCTGCTATGACTGCTGGGACCTGTGGTTCTACAACCAAGATGGCTGCCAGCTCCAAAGAGCCTGTTTCAGCCTCACCTGGGCTGATTGATGCAGGTGGGGGAGGGGAGCAGCACAGTGCAGCAAGTGGAGTGGAAGCAGCAATGGAAGTTTCCTGCACTGATCTACCTGTTGCTGTATCACAGCAATCTTGCTTATCTGACAACCCTGTCCCGATGGAGAAGAGTCTGCCTGGAGGTGAAGTATGTGAGGGCACCTCTGTGAATATGGACACAGCAGGAACTGAGAACGTGCCAGGAAATAATGACAGTAATAGTATTGATGAAGCAATGGATGTGGTGGGTGGTGGTGAAGGGGTTAACAATGACATTTCTCCTCCTGCTCAGCAGAGGAAAGACTCATCTGCAAAACGCATAACTGGACCCTCTGCGGGGAGGTCTGTGAACACCAGCAGCTATGCAGCAGTTTTGGGGAGTCGCACCAAAGAGGGTGGGGGGAATGGTGCAAATGTTGGTGGTCACAATTTGGGGGGGTTTAGTGGGGGGATGGTTGGTGGGTACAAAAGAAGAAACGTGGTCCAGTTGAAGTGGGAGGGGGAGGGGACCCCACCAGTAAGGGGAAGGGTTGCAGAGTTGATCCTGGAAATGGGATTTAAAGTCGCAGACATTTTTGCTTTGATTTGTCCTGTTGGAAGTTCAGAATTTGATTTATCCTTTGTAAAACCTGAGGGTTTGGATTTGTTTTGGGAACGTTTTAGGGGGCGCAGGGACCTTCCGCAGTGGAATGGTTGGATGCCAAAGGTGGTTTCCAGGCAGCCTCTCATAAAATCGGTGACGATCCTCGTGCGTAATGAATCCATCCCAGAGGCTGATTTGGTAGTATGGTTACGCCGATATGGTGAGGTCCTCGCTCCACTGCGGAAGGTCCTTGATCAGCATGGGATATGGACAGGGGCCTGGACAGTGTCGTTAAAATTGGGGGTGCAGGGAAATGTTGTTCAACATTTGCCCTGTTCAGCCTTTCTGGGGAGGGACAGGCTGACCATTTTTTACCAGGGTCAGCCTAAGGTGTGCAATAAATGTGGGGACAAGGGCCACTTTGCGTCCACCTGCACCCGAAAGAAATGTTCTTTGTGCCAGGCGCTGGACCATTTGGCTAAAGACTGTACAGATATTCGGTGCAACTTGTGCCAAAAACTTGGTCACCCCTACAGTCTTTGCCCAGAGGCATTACATAACCTGCCAGGGTTGGAGGCTGAGCTGCAGAGGCTGGATAAGGAGGATGAGGCCACCAAAACTGTTGTTGTCCCTCCTGTGTCTGTGGCACCCGTTTCTGTTCCCTCTAGTGATGTGGTCCCTGAGTCTGTCCCTTCTGTGTCTGTGACATCTGTTTCTATTCCCCCCAGTGGTGTGGTCCCTGAGTCTGTCCCTTCTGTGTCTGTGACATCTGTTTCTGTTCCCCCTACAGATGTGGTCACTAAATCTGTCCCTCCTGTCCCTAATCCATCAATTCGTAGATCCTCCAGACTGGCAGAGGCTGCTGGGGGGGCAGGTTTAACGGACCTTCCCACTCAGCCTCCAGTCCTTGCCCCTCGGCAGTGCAAGCGTGGTCAGGGGAATGTGGGGGTGCTGGATGGGGGTGGGGCTGATGGAGGGGTGTCCATACCCCATGTCTCACATTCGGTTGATGGGGATTCGGATGAGGAGGGGTGGGAGAAGATCAGGAGGAAGGAAAAAAAGAAGAGAAAGGCTAGAAAACCGGTCGTCTCTTCCTCAGAGTCGGATCCAAGAGGGGTTCCCCTTGGTAACACCTTTAATGTGTTGTCGGGTGATGAGATGTCTTTGTCTTCTCCCTTATCATCTATGGATGAGGGGGAGTCACGTAGTTTGAAGAGAGCTGTTTCTGGTGATGAGAGGGTGGTGAAGGTCAAGAAACGACTACCCCAATCATCCTGATGGCAGTTCCCACTCTGATAAAGGTGGCGACCATTAATGTCGCCAGCACTAAATCTGCAAGAGCTCGTGATATGGCCTTATTTTTGCTCAGCGAGTTTGATGCCGAGATTTTATTTTTGCAAGAGACCTGGCTCCATACCTTGGCCGACGTCCATCTGGCAAAAAGGGAGTGGAGATGCGGTCCCTCCTTTTGGTCTCTTGCGGCTGAGCCCTGCAGCGGAGTTGCGGTTCTTTTTAAAACCGATATGGTAACGTGCCGGCGGGTAATTGGGGTAGTAATGGGTAGACGCATGGTGTTGGACGTTTCCTGCCTATCTCTGGGTGAGGGTTTCCTTTTCTGTCTCTTTCACTCCCTTAGCTTTTGTTGGTTAGTGTCTTTTTGAAGAAGGGCTGCATGCATAATGGGTGCGGGTTTGTTTCTTGACCTTGCAGGTTTGTGTGGTGTGAGTTGTATTAAGATTTATTTTCCCCGGTGTATATATGATTTTTGCTTTTTCTGTAAAGTCTTTTTGTTTGAGAGCGGATTTGCTATATTTTCATTTTATGTAAATATGTATATATTTATGTATTTTGTGTGTATATAGTGATTTTATGCTTAATGATTGCAAGACTTTCAATAAACAAAATTGGGAAGAATGTTCCTTACATTGGTGATCAGTGGGAAGAAGGAGGAGGACACACCCAAGGAGCTCTCTGAGAGAACCAGCCTTTTTCAAGCCTGGGCCTTGCCTGCTAGCTTGGCCCAGGAACAATGCCTGATCCTGGGGGAGGCCCTGGGACAGATCCCCCTGATGATACGGGGCCTAGTGAGGAGGAGGAGGTGGTGCAGGATCTGACTGTGGGTCCAGTCCCTGGTGAGAGTACAGATGTATGCAGACATTTTCGGGCGGTCGGAAGAGCAGAGGAGAAACTAAAATGTTTGAAAGATGAACATAAAAACCTCAAAACCAAGTATTTCCAGGCTTGGAGTAAAAATCGTTCGGCCATGAAGCCTGAGCTACAAGAGATGGAGGAGAAAGTAAAGAAACAATCTTTATTGTTGGAGAAATTAAAAGATAAAAGTGGAGCGTTTGCAGAAAAATTTAAAAAAGAGATGAGATTTGCCAGCCAGACCTCTGTGGATCAGCAGCAGTCGCATGTTACAGACAACCCGGGTCCATCTGCCTCTGCACCCCTCCCCCCATGTCAGGCTGGGGAATCGCCAGCGGCAACCAGCCAGGGGGTTGAGGGTGAACATGGCACCTTACAGTTTACCCAACAGATGGAGTCACCCCTAAGGGCAGACAGGTCTGCTGGTGAAGCGTCAGAAGTCGCTGTGGAGTCGCAGAAGGGTCGCAGACCGGCACTGGTGGAGAAATCCCACTGTACGGTGCAGCCACCTTCCAACATGGGTGTCCCGGCTGCAGTGAGTGGTGTCCCGGCTAAAGTGGACGGTGTCCCGGCTGTAGTAAGTGGTGTTTCTGCTGTGGAGAAATCCTCTGCAGATATGAAGAGAAATCCCCTAGTAGAGGAGGTGTCACCAGCCCACCAGAGCAGTATGGATGGATCTACATCATGCCCCCCGCAAATGGATTCTGCTATGACTGCTGGGACCTGTGGTTCTACAACCAAGCAGGCTGCCAGCTCCACAGAGTCTGTTTCAGCCTCACCTGGGCTGATTGATGCAGGTGGGGGAGGGGAGCAGCACAGTGCAGCAAGTGGAGTGGAAGCAGCAATGGAAGTTTCCTGCACTGATCTACCTGTTGCTGTATCACAGCAATCTTGCTTATCTGACAGTCCTGTCCCGATGGAGAAGAGTCTGCCTGGAGGTGAAGTATGTGAGGGCGCCGCTGTGAGCGTGGACACGGCAGGAACTATGAATGTACCAGGAAATAATAACAATAATAGTATTGATGAAGCAATGGATGTGGTGGGTGGTGGTGAAGGGGTTAACAATGACATTTCTCCTCCTGCTCAGCAGAGGAAAGACTCGTCTGCAAAACGCATAACTGGACCCTCTGCGGGGAGGTCTGTGAACACCAGCAGCTATGCAGCAGTTTTGGGGAGTCGCACCAAGGAGGGTGGGGGGAATGGTGCAAATGTTGGTGGTCACAATTTGGGGGGGTTTAGTGGGGGGATGGTTGGTGGGTACAAAAGAAGAAACGTGGTCCAGTTGAAGTGGGAGGGGGAGGGGACCCCACCAGTAAGGGGGAGGGTTGCAGAGTTGATCCTGGAAATGGGATTTAAAGTCGCAGACATTTTTGCTTTGATTTGTCCTGTTGGAAGTTCAGAATTTGATTTATCCTTTGTAAAACCTGAGGGTTTGGATTTGTTTTGGGAACGTTTTAGGGGGCGCAGGGACCTTCCGCAGTGGAATGGTTGGATGCCAAAGGTGGTTTCCAGGCAGCCTCTCATAAAATCAGTGACTATCCTCGTGCGTAATGAATCCATCCCAGAGGCTGATTTGGTAGTATGGTTACGCCTTGATCAGCATGGAATATGGACAGGGGCCTGGACAGTGTCGTTAAAATTGGGGGTGCAGGGAAATGTTGTTCAACATTTGCCCTGTTCAGCCTTTCTGGGGAGGGACAGGCTGACCATTTTTTACCAGGGTCAGCCTAAAGTGTGCAATAAATGTGGGGACAAGGGCCACTTTGCCTCCACCTGCACCCGAAAGAAATGTTCTTTGTGCCAGGCGCTGGACCATTTGGCTAAAGACTGTACAGATATTCGGTGCAACTTGTGCCAAAAACTTGGTCACCCCTACAGTCTTTGCCCAGAGGCATTACATAACCTGCCAGGGTTGGAGGCTGAGCTGCAGAGGCTGGATAAGGAGGATGAAGCCACCAAAACTGTTGTTGTCCCTCCTGTGTCTGTGGCACCCGTTTCTGTTCCCACTAGTGATGTGGTCCCTGAGTCTGTCCCTTCTGTGTCTGTGACATCTGTTTCTGTTCCCCCTACAGATGTGGTCACTAAATCTGTCCCTCCTGTCCCTAATCCATCAATTCGTAGATCCTCCAGACTGGCAGAGGCTGCTGGGGGGGCAGGTTTAACAGACCTTCCCACTCAGCCTCCAGTCCCTTCCCCTCGGCAGTGCAAGCGTGGTCAGGGGAATGTGGGGGTGCTGGATGGGGGTGGGGCTGATGGAGGGGTGTCCATACCCCATGTCTCACATTCGGTTGATGGGGATTCGGATGAGGAGGGGTGGGAGAAGATCAGGAGGAAGGAAAAAAAGAAGAGAAAGGCTAGAAAACCGGTCGTCTCTTCCTCAGAGTCGGATCCAAGAGGGGTTGCTCTTGGTAACACCTTTTCTGTGTTGTCGGGTGATGAGATGTCTTTGTCTTCTCCCTTATCTATGGATGAGGGGGAGTCACGTAGTTTGAAGAGAGCTGTTTCTGGTGATGAGAGGGTGGTGAAGGTCAAGAAACGACTACCCCAATCATCCTGATGGCAGTTCCCACTCTGATAAAGGTGGCGACCATTAATGTCGCCAGCACTAAATCTGCAAGAGCTCGTGATATGGCCTTATTTTTGCTCAGCGAGTTTGATGCCGAGATTTTATTTTTGCAAGAGACCTGGCTCCATACCTTGGCCGACGTCCATCTGGCAAAAAGGGAGTGGAAATGCGGTCCCTCCTTTTGGTCTCTTGCGGCTGAGCCCTGCAGCGGAGTTGCGGTTCTTTTTAAAACCGATATGGTAACGTGCCGGCGGGTAATTGGGGTAGTAATGGGTAGACGCATGGTGTTGGACGTTTCCTGCCTATCTCTGGGTGAGGGTTTCCTTTTCTGTCTCTTTCACTCCCTTAGCTTTTGTTGGTTAGTGTCTTTTTGAAGAAGGGCTGCATGCATAATGGGTGCGGGTTTGTTTCTTGACCTTGCAGGTTTGTCTGGTGTAGTGGTGTGAGTTGTATTAAGATTTATTTTCCCCGGTGATTGCATGATTTTTGCTTTTTCTGTAAAGTCTCTTTGTTTGAGAGCGGATTTGCTATATTTATTTTCATTTTATGTAGATATGTATATATTTATGTATTTTGTGTGTATATAGTGATTTTATGCTTAATGATTGCAAGACTTTCAATAAACAAAATTGGGAAGAATGTTCCTTACATTGGTGGTCAGTGGGAAGAATGTTCCTTACATTGGTGGTCAGTGGGAAGAATGTTCCTTACATTGGTGGTCAGTGGGAAGAATGTTCCTTACATTGGTGGTCAGTGGGAAGAATGTCCCCTTCATTGGTGGTCAGTGGTAATTTGTCTTTGTAGTTTGGGTCACACAAATCATAAATAGCTTGGCACTTACGGATGAATCTAATAATTTGCTCATTATCGAGGACGT
Organism: Rana kukunoris; assembly: GCA_029574335.1. Lineage (NCBI taxonomy): Eukaryota > Metazoa > Chordata > Amphibia > Anura > Ranidae > Rana > Rana kukunoris. The sequence continues at coordinate 156,845,874 of CM056059.1, read as the reverse complement.
CTCTTTTTTTACCTGTTTGGGACACATTGTTCCCGAGGGAATAACCAGGAAGTGAATGTGTGGTGGAAAAATGTGCGTAGGAGGGGCTACTATGTTGAAGGATTGGGTGGGACAAGGGTTAAAAAGCTGCTTGTGCTTACAAAGTTGTACTGAAATTGTGTGTATGTTATTCAGGTACGATTTGCATGCTACTTGAGGGTTTAACATTGAGGTCTATGGACATCAACTCACATGGAAGTTGGACCAAAGTAGTGCAGGGACTACTTTTGAAGTCGGCACAAAGTCCCCTTTCACACCCATACGACTTGTCTCACAATTTTCTACTGCAAAATCGTATGACTAGTCATTCTCAATGATTTTCAATGAACACCATTCATACTGGCACGATTTTAAGTCGTGCCTACTTCAAAGTAGGCCACGAATCGCGGTAGAATCGGGCGACTTTGAAGTTGTACAAGTCTGAAAGGGGGCTTAATGTTTTTTTGGGGATATGAAATGCGAAAAGATACATATTTCCTTGGATTTTATTTTCTGATCTTTCATTTTATAACCTTCTCACACTTCTGGGAAGGCTTTTGGAGTGTGTTGGAATTTGTTTCCAATCCTGAGGTCAGTAATGGCGAGGCGAACCTTGGCCCCCCAGATGTTTTTGAACTACTTTTTCCATGATGCTCATGCACTCTACAGTGCAGTTGAGCATCATGGAAAATTAAGTTCCAAAACATCTGGGGGTGCCAAGGTTCACCATCACTGGCCGAGGTTCAATTTACTAAAACTGAATCTGGTGAGCTGTCCAAAAGTAACCAATCGCCTTCTAACTTTAGCTTGTTCCATTACGCTTTGACCATAAAAGTTGGAAGCTGATTGGTTATTATGCACAGCTGCACCTGATTCCGGGTAAAAAAACATCTGGGGTGCCAAGGTTCGCCATCACTGTTCTAGACACCTAACCACCTCAATACAGGGCATTTTCACCCCTTCCTGTCCAGGCCATTTTTTGCGATACAGCACTGCGTCGCTTTAACTGACAATTGCACGGTCGTGCAACACTGTACCCAAATGCAATTTTACGTACTTTTCTCCCTCACAAATAGAGCTTTCTTTTAGTGGTATTTGATCACCTCTGCCGTTTTTATTTGTTGTGCTATGAACAAAAGAGTGACAAGTTTGAAAAAACAAAAACACAATATTTTTTACTTTTTTGCTATAATAAATATCCCAATTCTTTTAAAAATTGTAACACATTTTTTCCTCCTTTTTTTTTTTTTTTTTTTTTTTTTTTTAAGCGGATACATATTCTTCTACATATTTTTGGTTTAAAAAAAAAAAAAAAAACGCAAAAAGCGTATATTGATTGGTTTGCACAGAAGTTATAGCATCTACACAATAGGGGATATTTTTATAATTTTTTTTTCTTTTTTTTTCACTAGTAATGGCGACGATCAGTGATTTTTTTAAAATTGTTATTATTATTATTTTTTATTGTGACAAATAATTGCGGCAAACATATAGGACGCGTTTACACTATTTTGGAACCATTCACATTTATACAGCGATCAGTGCTATAAAAATGCTAGGGGACGATAAAAGGGTTAAATATGTGTCCTACAGAGTGATTCTAACTGTAGGGGGAGGGGTCTCACAAGGGAAGGAGACTCTCACCTGAAGGAACATGGATCTCTGTCTTTACACATCGCGGCCGCCGGGCACGTGCATCGGGTTTCCAGTGACGTGGCAGCACGCGCGCCCACTAGTGGCTCGTGAAGGCGAGGACGTCGTATGCTTTTAAATGTCCTCAAGAGGCTTTCTCCACACCAGGGAGAAAGCCTCGCATTACTGTGTGGAGTTACAGACAGAAGAACAGGAAGTGAGGATTTCTCAGAAGAAATAAGGACATTTAAAAGCAAAATGGAAGGATGAGGTAAGTGTAAGGATGAGGTAAGGGACTGCACTAAGGTAAAGGAAGCTATTTAGGAAAACATTTTTACCTTTACAACCCCTTTAAACCTTTCTCAGCAACCTCAGCTGCAGAGTGAATGAACAGGTAGTGGAGGTACAGAGGCTCCCTGTTCACAAACTGAAAGAGGGAGGGGCCACAGTGGGATATTTTCCCCTGTTCACAAACTGAAAGAGGGAGGGGCCACAGTGGGATCTTTTCCAGTAATTGCGCCCACTCCTGCTGCTCTGGGCCCTCCTGTTGAACTTACGGGGCCTGGGCCCTATAAAGGAGGGCAGGTGCCCCCTCCTTATCATCGGTCCTGCCCACTTATCAGTGGTTCTGTTGATTTGGAACTTTCCTCAAAGTTTTTTTTTTTTTTTTCTCGATTTACGATCTTTTTGCCACATTTATATAAATATGACATTGACTGGCTTTGTAGACTTGGAGGTAATGCAGGTGATCGCAGCGAGCGGCACGGAAAGCGAGGACTTTGCAGATCGTTTCAGCTAAGCCCCCCGGGACTTTGAACGCTCTGACCGCGGCTCTTGTGTATGGGCCCCGCAGAGCCCGGCACAGCCTTGATTATTTGCAGGGATTTGTAGAGGGGGGGGGGGGGGAATGTTTCCTTTTGAGACTTTTTGTTTGCTGTGAGTGCGGCTTGAATGAGCAGCGGCATGTGAAGGGTCGTGTCGCTGAATGACTTGCCAACCCAACAATCTCCTCTTAATTCTCCTGAAGTGTGGCGGGGAGGTGCCGAGCGCCCGGCGCCCATTGTGGCTCCTCGTTTACAGCCGAGTAGGGGTCATACCACTCGTAAAAATACACAAGAGGACCGATTTACAACATCCCATCCACAATACCAGCGACGTGCGTGCCAGCCAGCATCTCTATCACTGGCAGGGTTCTTGTCAAACGCCCAAATCTTTATAGACTGATGTTTACATTTCAACACTTTATAGAGGACCTTTCAGTAATTTACAAGTCTGAGGGAGTCTGAGTCCACCTTTTATCATTGAGAAGCCATGGGCTCCTGTTGGTGACTTTGTCTAGGCTGAGATTATGTCATCAGTCTGCTGCAAGTAGAAGGAAGCATTTCCTCAGTCTCATCTCCCCCAGAGATCAGATTGTAACTTTGTGGCAGGAGGAGGAAGCATTTCCTCAGTATCCTTTCCCCCAGAGTTCAGACTGTAACTTTGTAGGAGGAGATGGCATTTCCTCAGTATCATCTCCCCCCAAGATCAGATTGCAACACTGTACTTTAGTAGAAGGATGAGGAAGCATTTCCTCAGTCTCCTTTCCCCCAGAGTTCAGACTGCAACATTGTAACTTTGTAGAAAGAGGAGAAAACATTTCCTCAGTCTCCTCTCCTCCAGAGCTCAGACTGTAACTTTGTAGGAGGAGATGGCATTTCCTTAGTCTCCTCTCCCCCAGAGATCAGATTGTAACTTTATGGGAGGAGGAAGCTTTTTACCTCCGTCTCCCCCCCCCCCCCCCCCCCAGAGATCAGATTGTACATTGTAACTTTGTAGAAAGGGGAGAAAACATTTCTTCAGTCTCCTCTCCCTTAGAGTTCAGACTGTATCTTTATAGGAGGAGATGGCATTTCCTCAGTCTCCTCTCCCCCAGAGATCAGATTGTAACTTTAAAGGAGCAGGAAGCATTTCCTCAGTCTCCTCTGTAACTTTGAGGAAATGCTTCCTCCTCCTACAAAGTTACAATCTGATCTCTGGGGGGGGGGGGGGGGACTGAGGAAATGCCATCTCCTCCTACAAAGATACAATCTGATCTCTGGGGGAGAGGAGACTAAGGAAATGCTTCCTCCTCCTACAAAGTTGCATTGTACAGTCCGATCCCTAGAGGAGAGGAGACTGAGGAAATGCTTCCTCGGTCTCCTCTCCTCTAGGGATCAGAGACTGTACAATGTAATTTTGTAGGGGGAAGCATTTTCTTCTCCTCCAGAGATCAGATTGTAACTTTGTAGAAGAAGGAAGCATTTCCTCAGTCAAATCTGTAACTTTAAAGGAAATGCTTCCTCCTCCTACAAAGTTACAATGTACAGACTAATGACTGTGGGAGGGGAGACTGATGAAATGCTTCCTCCTCAGTCTACAGTCTTCCCTCCCCCAGTGACCAGACTGCAACATTTGTAACTTTGTAGAAGGAAGAGGAAGCATTTCCTCAGTCTCTTCTCCTCTAGGGATCAGACTGTACAATGTAACTTTTTGTAGCAGATTAAAAGGTGAGGGGCAGCAGAGGCTGATCTGTGTCAGATTTTTGTCAAACCTAAGCTGCACAGGTCCCAGGTTGTTCATGATTGTATGATCTCTGATGCCTGAACAAATATGGCACTGTCCTGGCAAAAATAAATCGCATGGAGATATTATCAGCAGAAGTCCTGTGATGGCTGTTGGGAGTAATAAACTCCTGAAAATGTTGCGCTGACACATTACTGAGCATGCATAACGTCAGTAAATTGGTTGATTGATTGAGTGCCGCACTTTGTACATCAATGGCTGATCTTTCTTTCTGTTTTTTTTTTGCAGCACCTCGGTCCCGCCCCTCTGGCCAGGAAGCGGCTTCTTCAAGAAAAATGGTGCGCTTCTCCAGGGTAAGTCTCCATCCATGCCTCTGCTTGTCCTTCTACTTCTGTACTCAGGGGGGAGCCGCACCTCTGCTAATGGCGGCCCCTCTGTGCGCGCGGCGTCCTCAAAACCCAGGAGACTGGGGACGTGCTATATGAAATGTTGGAGACTGGGGACGTGCTATAGGAGTTGTTGGAGACTGGGGACATGCCATAGGAGTTGTTGGAGACTGGGGACGTGCCATGGGAGTTGTTGGAGACTGGGGATGTGCTTTAGGAGTTGTTGGAAACTGGGGACATGCTTTAGGAGTTGTTGGAGACTGGGGACGTGCTATAGGAATCATTGTAGACTGGGGACATGCTATAGGTTTTGTTGGAGACTGGGGACGTGCTATAGGAATCATTGTAGACTGGGGACATGCTATAGGAGTTGTTGGAGACTGGGGACGTGCTATAGGAATCATTGTAGACTGGGGGTGTGCTATAGGAATCATAGACTGGGAACGTGCTATAGGTGTTGTTGGAGACTGGGGACGTGCTATAGGAATCATTGTAGACTGGGGACGTGCTATAGGAGTTGTTGGAGATTGGGGACGTGCTATAGGAATCATTGTAGACTGGGGACGTGCTATAGGAGTTGTTGGAGATTGGGGACGTGCTATAGGAATCATTGTAGACTGGGGACGTGCTATAGGTGTTGTTGTAGACTGGGGACGTGCTATAGGAGTTGTTGGAGACTGGGGACGTGCTATAGGAATCATTGGAGACTGGGGACGTGCTATAGGAGTAGTTGGAGACTGGGGACGTGCTATAGGAGTAGTTGGAGACTGGGGACGTGCTATAGGAGTAGTTGGAGACTGGGGACGTGCTATAGGAGTAGTTGGAGACTGGGGACGTGCTATAGGAGTTGTTGGAGACTGGGGACGTGCTATAGGAGTTGTTGGAGACTGGGGACGTGCTATAGGAGTTGTTGGAGACTGGGGACGTGCTATAGGAGTTGTTGGAGACTGGGGACGTGCTATAGGATTTGTTGGAGACTGGGGACGTGCTATAGGAGTTGTTGGAGACTGGGGACGTGCTATAGGAGTTGTTGGAGACTGGGGACGTGCTATAGGAGTTGTTGGAGACTGGGGACGTGCTATAGGAGTTGTTGGAGACTGGGGACGTGCTATAGGAGTTGTTGGAGACTGGGGACGTGCTATAGGAGTTGTTGGAGACTGGGGACGTGCTATAGGAGTTGTTGGAGACTGGGGACGTGCTATAGGAGTTGTTGGAGACTGGGGACGTGCTATAGGAATCATTGTAGACTGGGGACGTGCTATAGGAATCGTTGTAGACTGGGGACGTGCTATAGGAGTTGTTGGAGACTGGGGATGTGCTATAGGAATTATTGTAGACTGGGGACGTGCTATAGGAGTTGTTGGAGACTGGGGGACGTGCTATAGGAATCATTGTAGACTGGGGACGTGCTATAGGAGTTGTTGGAGACTGGGGACGTGCTATAGGAGTTGTTGGAGACTGGGGACGTGCTATAGGAATCATTGTAGACTGGGGACGTGCTATAGGAGTAGTTGGAGACTGGGGACGTGCTATAGGAGTAGTTGGAGACTGGGGACGTGCTATAGGAGTTGTTGGAGACTGGGGACGTGCTATAGGAATCATTGTAGACTGGAGACGTGCTATAGGAATCGTAGACTGGAGACGTGCTATAGGAATCGTAGACTGGGGACGTGCTATAGGTGTTTTTGGAGACTAGGGACGTGCTATAGTAATCATTGTAGACTGGGGACGTGCTATAGGAGTTGTTGGAGACTGGGGACATGCTATAGGAGTTGTTGGAGACTGGGGACGTGCTATAGGAATCATTGTAGACTGGGGACGTGCTATAGGAGTTGTTGGAGACTGGGGATGTGCTATAGGAGTTGTTGGAGACTGGGGACGTGCTATAGGAGTTGTTGGAGACTGGGGATGTGCTATAGGAGTTGTTGGAGACTGGGGATGTGCTATAGGAGTTGTTGGAGACTGGGGATGTGCTATAGGAGTTGTTGGAGACTGGGGATGTGCTATAGGAGTTGTTGGAGACTGGGGGACGTGCTATAGGAGTAGTTGGAGACGGGGGACGTGCTATAGGAGTAGTTGGAGACTGGGGACGTGCTATAGGAGTAGTTGGAGACTGGGGACGTGCTATAGGAGTTGTTGGAGACTGGGGATGTGCTATAGGAGTTGTTGGAGACTGGGGATGTGCTATAGGAGTTGTTGGAGACTGGGGATGTGCTATAGGAGTTGTTGGAGACTGGGGATGTGCTATAGGAGTTGTTGGAGACTGGGGGACGTGCTATAGGAGTAGTTGGAGACTGGGGACGTGCTATAGGAGTAGTTGGAGACTGGGGACGTGCTATAGGATTAGTTGGAGACTGGGGACGTGCTATAGGAGTTGTTGGAGACTGGGGACGTGCTATAGGAATCATTGTAGACTGGGGACGTGCTATAGGAATCATCGTAGACTGGAGACGTGCTATAGGTGTTGTTGGAGACTAGGGACGTGCTATAGTAATCATTGTAGACTGGGGACGTGCTATAGTAATCATTGTAGACTGGGGACGTGCTATAGGAGTTGTTGGAGACTGGGGACGTGTTATAGGAGTTGTTGGAGATTGGGGACATGCTATAGGAGCTGTTGGAGACTGGGGACGTGCTATAGGAATCATTGTAGACTGGGGACGTGCTATAGGAGTTGTTGGAGACTGGGGACGTGCTATAGGAATCATTGGAGACTGGGGAACATGCTATAGGAGTTGTTGGAGACTGGGGACGTGTTATAGGAGTTGTTGGAGACTGGGGACGTGTTATAGGAGTTGTTGGAGACTGGGGACGTGCTATAGGAGTTGTTGGAGACTGGGGACGTGCTATAGGAGTTGTTGGAGACTGGGGACGTGCTATAGGAATCGTTGGAGACTGGGGACGTGCTATAGGAATCGTTGGAGACTGGGGACGTGCTATAGGAATCATTGTAGACTGGGGACGTGCTATAGGAGTTGTTGGAGACTGGGGACGTGCTATAGGAGTTGTTGGAGACTGGGGACGTGCTATAGGAGTTGTTGGAGACTGGGGACGTGCTATAAGAAACCTACGCTGTATAAATATTCCAGTTGTCTATGTGAAATGTTCTCGGGTCTTAGTGTTACATTGTAATTCTCTTCCTCTGCAGTATCCTTATTATTATTTTGAGTTGTCCTCGTGGGATTTCTATACCTTCATGGTGCGGGTGGATGGAGGGGAGATCGGCGTTGTCGATTCCCCCCCTGTGGTGTGTAAATTTAGGTGCTGAGAATAGTCGATCATTGTGTGTGGTGAGATGAGGACGCTCGTTCTTTTCATGGTGGTCCTCGGTTTCTGAAACGTTCCATTGGTGGTCGGTGAACTTTTTATTCTCTAATGTCCGACACCCACAAAGCCTAAAACACCCAATCGCAGGCAGGAGAACGGGTGGGAATGCGATCGGAATTGTCATTAAATGCAGAATCGCTGTGATCCGACATTCATCGCTCACAGAGTACAACTTTCACCCCGTCCAGCGGCGACACGATTCAGCCTGCAGTAGACTTACACTGCATGCAGGCGAGTGGGTGGATGCTGCTCCTGCACTCCAATGCTGTGCTACACCCACAAGGGCCACACTTGTGCAGGGGCCCCGGATGGACAACCCAAAAGGTGGCCATAAACGGCTTGAAGTTCGTCCGATTCTTGCTGGCTTGGCAGGTATTTGAGCAGTGTGTGGCCCTGCCAGCAACTTTCCTTTTGGCAAAAAATTGCTTGCTGAACAACACCTGTATCCGATAATGATTCCTGGGATTCGTTTTTTTTTGGGGGCCCCTTGGATCCGGTGTTTTTGGGGCCCCTTGGATTTGGCGATTTCCGGGGCCCCTTGGATTTGGCGATTTCCGGGGCCCCTTTGGATTTGGCGATTTCCGGCGCCCCTTTGGATTTGTCGATTTCCGGCGCCCCTTTGGATTTGTCGATTTCCGGGGCCCCTTTGGATTTGTCGATTTCCGGGGCCCCTTTGGATTTGTCGATTTCCGGGGCCCCTTTGGATTTGTCGATTTCCAGGGGCCCCTTTGGATTTGGCGATTTCCGGGGCCCCTTTGGATTTGGCGATTTCCGGGGCCCCTTTGGATTTGGCGATTTCCGGGGCCCCTTTGAAATTGGCGATTTCCGGGGCCCCTTTGGATTTGGCGATTTCCAGGGCCCCTTGGATTTGGCGATTTCCGGGGCCTCTCGGATTTGGCGATTTCCGGGGGCCCCTATGATCCGGTGAGTCCTTTACCCCTTGGATCCGGTGGTTTTCGGGGGCCCTGGCAACTGATGATTTCGGGGGCCCCTGGGATTTGGTGATCCCCGTTGTATCTCCCCATGGCTGGATGAATTATTTCACAATTCAGCTTCTTGTAATACGCGGGGGGGAGGGGAGGAAGTGGTGAAATTGGCGGCTGGCAGTAATGGGAAAAGATATATATAATTACTACAAGAAGAAAGCAGGGATCTTCCCTGCACAGCTCTGTTACTATTGGTGATTAGATGAGTGATCAGCGATTATTTGTGACGTATGCTCCCGCCCTTAAAATAGAATTCCAGCTTTCCTGTCACTTTAAATGGTTATTTTGAGCCAAGCTGGCTGAAATCCACTATTTAAAGTGACAGGAAAGTTGTAACTCTATTTTAGGGCCATAAATTGCACAGGAATGTGATTCACATGCGATCTGTGTGTAGTGAAGAATGGGCTGAAAACTAATACAAATTTTTCCGATAAAATTCGGAAATATTAGAGTTAACGAAAACCCGTTTTAACTAAATTATTTTAAGAAAATTTGAAAACCGAAAACCTGGAAATTTGAAAATCGAAAATTTGAAAATCCGAAAATAAGAACGAAAATCAGAAAATTAAAAAAAATGATTAATAATGCCATAAATATATCCCCAGTAGTTTGGAGATTTAGAATTTGAAAATTCAAAAATCTGAAATAATAACTATTAAATTCTAGGTATTGGAATTTCCTTTCATATTTGGCTGTTAGTGAATGTAACGAATGCAAATTTATCCGAAATTACTTAAATCGGAAATATTAGAATTAACGAAAACCTGTTTTAACAATTTTTTTTCTTTTTTAAGAAAATTTGAAAATCTAAATTTAGAAAATCTGGAAATTTGAAAATCGAAAATTCTAAAATCCGAAATAATTAACTAGCTAATAACTATTCATTTATAAGTATTAGAATTTCCTTTCCAATTTGGCTGTTGGTGAACGAAACAAATGCAAATGTATCCGAAGTTACTTAATTTGGAAATATTCGATTTAACAAAAACATTTTTTTTTAAAAATGGGTTAAGAAAATCGAAAATCTGGAAATTTGATTTTTCGGAATTTTTGAAAATCGAAAATTCAAAAATCCAAAATAATAATTAACTAACTAGCTAATAATAACTATTCAATTTATAAGTATTGGAATTTCCTTTCCAATTTGGTTGTTGGTGAATGTAATCAATACGAATTTATTCAAAGTTATGAATTATCCGAAATAACGAATGCCGCATCTATTTTTCGGATTTCCGTTCTTTCGAATTTTTTGACTTTCTTTCTTATTTTCGGATTTTCTAATTTACGAATTGTGATCATAACGCCATTTCATTCGCCGAGCACCTTCCGGGAGGAATGGAGGGGGATGGAAACGGCGACTCGCTGACGCTTTTTGTCCTCGGACTTGGGAAAAGTTTCCCCCACCCACCTTCTAACCAAACAGGCTAAAGTTTACTGGCGTAGTTTGGTTGCCGGGGCAAAGGCGGGGTGTGTCTGCAAATGACAGGGTGAAGACAGGCTGCTGTTTAAATGCTAGGTGTGTGTGATTATCTGCAACCCGACGCCTCCCGCCGGCAGACCAAGGAAGCCGCTCCGCCATTGTCCGTCTGGTTAACCCTTCGCTGACTCAGGCGACGCACCGTGTGATTTGTCGCCGGAATCTTCTTTTCTTGTGTCGTGTTTTTTGTAATCGGTGTCTTCGCGTAATGTCACCAATAGCAATACACTGTACAATTTGTCGCTGTCATCGACCTTTCTTGTGTTTTTTTTTTAAATCTATGTCTTCATGTGATGTCTCCATACACCGCACAATGGTTATTATGGTTACCTCCAACCGGAAGGATTTTGGATCTACACGGGGGTCGAGTATTTAAATCGCAAATTACAATCGCCTTCGATCTAATTTAAAAGAGAATTACGATTTCCTCAATCGTTTCTTATATACAATGTAACCAGTTTGTATGAGTCGGTCTAGTCCTGACCGGATTCTGATTGGATGGTTCTAATGTGACCATCCTAGTTCTGCCCTCGTTGGCCACACACTTTACAATCTGATTGTACAATCTAGATTTTAGATTTTCTACAACTTTATAATATCAAAGCCATTCACTTTATTTATATGCAGTTAGGTTGTTGAACTACATAGTTATCGGTAGATCGGAAATTATAAACTGGTCATGTACTATACAATCAGATTGTACAATCGATGTACAGTCTCCAATAAGCTGGACATACACTATACAACCAGATTGTACAATCGCTGTCTCCAATAAGCTGGACAGACACTATACCATGGGTCTCCAAACTGCGGCCCGAGGGCCAGATGTGGCCCTTTGCTAGCCTTTATCTGGCCCTTGGGGCACTATTCCACCCACTTACACCAACAATGGGGCAATATTTCTTCCATCGATACCAATGATGGGATACTATTTCTCCTATTAATAGGGGCACTCCTCCTCCTACTACTACTGACCACCAACCCTGAGGCCATATTTATTCTTACTGATGTCGGGCCCAGGACATTTCCTGCTCCCCGCTGGCCACTATCCGGCCCTCCTAAAGTCTGAAGGACAATAAACTGGCCCTTTGTTTGAAAACTTTGGAGACCCCTGACCTATACAATCAGATTGCTAGGCATACTAGCTCATTATGCCTTTTTCTTGCAGGGTTTTTTTTTCTGATTTTTATTTTATTTATTTTTTTTAAAGAGGGTTTACATCCTCTTTAAGAGGACCTGTCATTCTTTTTTTCTATTACATTTTTTTTTATTATTATTATTATTTTACTAGATTTGATTTATTTTTATACTTTTTATTTAAACAAAATTGTGTCACTTTTATTCCTATTAAAAGGAATGTAATAGGAATAAAAGTGACACCATTTTTTTTTTAAAGTGTAAAAAAAAAAAAAAAAAAAAAAATCTAGTAAAATAAATAATAATAAAAACATTTTTTTTTTAAAGCGCCCCGTCCTGACGAGCTTGTGCGCAGAAGCGAACGCATACGTGAGTAGCGCCCACATGAAAACTGTAAATCGCTGATCGGCGCCATTAGTAGTAAAAAAATAATAAAAATGCAATAAAACTATCCCCCATTTTGTAAACGCTATACATTTTGCGCAAACCAATTGATAAATGCTTATTGCGATTTTTTTTTTTACCAAAAATTAGGTAGAAGAATACGTATCGGCCTAAACTGAGGGGATATTTATTATAGCAAAAAGTAAAAAATATTGAATTTTTTTCAAAATTGTCGCTTTATTTTTGTTTATAGCGCAACAAATAAAAAACGCAGAGGTGATCAAATACCACCAAAAGAAAGCTCTATTTGTGGGATAAAAAGGACGCAAATTTTGTTTGGGAGCCACGTCGCACGACCGCGCAATTGTCTGTTAAAGCGACACAGTGCCGAATTGTAAAAACGCCTTTGGGCATTTAGCAGCATATTGGTCCGGGGCTTAAGTGGTTAAAGTGCGTAAATACAGTGTGACAAAAAGTATTGCAACTACCGCCATTTTATTCTCTAGGGTGTTAGGGAAAAAATGTATAAGGTTTGGGCGTTCCAAGTAATTTTCTAGCAAAAAAAATAGTTTTTAACGTGTAAACACAGAGTCTGAAAAACAGGCTCGGTCCTTAAAGCGGAGTTCCACCCTTAAAACCACTTTGTTTCATCCCATCCAGCATACTGGCGTCAGCGCCAGTATGCTGTTTTTTTTTTTTTTTTTAATCCATGTACTTACTTTATAATCATTTAATTTTGGGCGCACCGCGGTATGTCGCCGCTATAAGGCGTCACGCCTTCCGGAAACAGCCGACTAGCGTTCGGCTCTTCTCGGCGCCTACGCACATACCCAGAAGCTGACTGCTATAGCCGCGTCACGCCCTCCGAAAAAAGCCAAACTAGGACCGGCTATTTACGGCGCCTGCGCAGTCAGCTCCTGGGTCTGTGCGCAGGCGCCGAGAAGAGCCGAACGCTAGTCGGCTGTTTCCGGAAGGCGTGACGCGGCTATATACGGCGCCTGCGCAGTCAGCGTCTGGGTCTGTGCGTAGGCGCCGAGAAGAGCCGAACGCTAGTCGGCTGTTTCCGGAAGGCGTGACGCCTTATAGCGGCGACATACCGCGGTGCGCCCAAAATTAAATTATCTATTCTAAAGTAAGTACATGGATTAAAAAAAAAAACAGCATACTGGCACTGACGCCAGTATGCTGGATGGGATGAAAGAAAGTGGTTTTAAGGGTGGAACTCCGCTTTAAGTGGTAAATAAAGAAAATATAAAAAAATACCTAGATCAAGATTTGATCTAGGTCAGAGTTAGTGTTTGGGTCAAGTTAGGGTCAAAGGTCAGCGTCAGATTATTTTGGGCAGGATTTTATTTTTCAAATTGGTGTCAGTTAAGTAGGGTACACACTATGATAAAATCGGGTGAACGATCATCCGATTTTTTTTTATTTTTTTTTCCTCATTGCTTCACAGCAAATCTGAAACAATGAACGAAAATTCTCGTACGACAAAGACTTTTTTTTTTTTTTAATCTTTTTTTGTTGTTTGTTTCTGATCTTGCGCAGTCTTTTTTCTTTTCTGATTCCGAACAAAAATAATTTGTCCTGTTCCCGTAAGAGAAACATTTTGGAGTAAGTTTCCCTCCCCTGGAATGTTTGGCCTTGATAAAGACACACAGATTGGATATCTGTAGATGCAGGGATTTTACTTAGTGTTGGGATGGGCTTCTCCTTTAACTGTCAAAAGACTTGCGTAACAAGGTAAGGGAACTTTATCTATCAAAAGACCTGCGTAACAAGGTAAGGGAACCTTTTATAAAGTTGGAAAATTATATAAAAAGATATCAAATTGCCTTAAATATGCCAGTCATTAACCACTTAAATCCTTTTTTTTTACTCACAAATAGAGCTTTATTTTGGTGGTATTTGATCACCTCTGCGGTTTTTATTTTTTGTGCTATTAAACAAAAATAGAGTGACAATTTGCAATTCGTTTTTGCTATAATAAATATCCCTTAAAAATAAAATATATAAAAAAACATTTTTTCCCCTCAGTTTAGGCCGATACATATTCTTCTACCTATTTTTGGTAAACAAAAAAAAAATCGCAATAAGCGTTTGATTTTGGTTTGCGCAAAATGTTTAGCGTTTACAAAATAGGGGATAGTTTTGTTGCATTTTTATTTATTTTTTTACTACTAATAGCAGCGATCAGCAATTTTTTTTTCATGACTGCGACATTATGGCGGACACATCGGACAATTTTGACACATTTTTGGGACCATTATTTTCACAGCGAAAAGTGCTATAAAAATGCACTGATTACTGTGAAAATTACAATTGCAGTTTGAGTTAACCACTAGGTGGCACTGTAGGGGTTAAGTGTGACTTCATATGTGTTTCTAACTGTAGGGGGGTGGGGCTGGACGTGTGACGTCATTGATCGCCTTTCCCTATATCAGGGAACACACGATCACTGACATTGCCACAATGAAGAGCGTTCAGCTCCTGGGACCGATCGCTTCGGACCAGCTCGCGACCCCACATTCTGCCGACGTATATCGGCGTGAAGGGGTCCTTAAGTGGTTAATGTTCTATTAACCACTTCAGAGATCTCTTGATACCAAGCCAAAGTCAGGTAGACCAAGAAAGATGGCAGCCATTGCCTTGCATTCATTATTTTAGACCCAATGGGTCCTTGTGCTTCATTCTGCAATGCAGGCAGGTTATGGCTGGTGGGAGGGGCCAGCAGGGTGCTGCATATAGCTTCCTGAAAACGTCACCGCCCCCTGCCTCAGTACTCCTCCCAGTCCTGATGCAACCAGTGGGCTGGCTCTTGGGAGGAGTTATGCAAATATCCCAATTTCCTTTGACAAGTGGCTCTCCGCTGGAGGAGTAGGTGTTCCTGGACAGACTGCATTTGCATACAGATTGCACATGTGATGCTGAGCCTCCAAGTTTTAAAGTACTGAACACTGGCAGTGCGTCTATCGAGGGCGCTGCCGCCTTCTCTGGCTTTCGCCGCCACTAAGTCTAATAACATAGATTCATCGCATTGCATGAATGTATGTTGTTGTCGCCGCTGCCGCTGTTCTATTCAGATCGCCGGACATGAGCGCCGGCCACCTGAGTAATGGCAGCTGGTTGGCTGTACGGAAGTGCCTATCGGAGCCATCGGCTTTCCGAGTACAGCCCTCAGTATCCGGAAGCTTATCCAGGGAACGTACGGGGGTGCGTTCCTTGAATAAGACTGACAGGCGTCTCAGCCAATCAGGTTTACCGGTTCTGGCTATCGGTAACCTGATTGGCTGAAGCATTTTACAGGGCACAACGGCGACGAAGGACACAGTGACATTAGTGGGGACAATTGGCACAGCGGCATGAATGGGCTCAGTGGCGACAATTTGGCACAGTGGGGACAATGGGCACAGCGGTGACGAAGGGCACAGTGACATCAGTGGGGACAATTGGCACAGCGGCATGAATGGGCACAGTGGTGATAAATGGCACTGTGGCTGTGTTTGATGGCATTGCACAGTGGTGACATTTGATGGCATGGCACAGTGGCGACAATTGATGGCACACTGGCTGCGTTTGATGGCATGGCACAGTGGTGCGAATTGATTGCACAGTGGCTGCATTTAATGGGAACAGTGAGGCTGCAATTTTTTTCTTTTTAGTTTGCGCGCCCCCCCAAAAAATGTTGAGTACCAGCCGCCACTGGAACTGAAATGGGCGGGCCTGGAATTGTCAGGCTGGGGAGCAAAGAGTTAAGTGACGCCGGATGTCCTCCAGCCAGGAAATGAGGCGGAGCTCTATCTGACTTACTGCAGCTTCTAATGCACAGTGTGAGAAGCTTGCAGTGTGTGGTGAAATCAGAGTGAGCCATCTCAGTCCAGGAGAGGAGCCGGGGAAGGCAGGAGGTCATCTCAGAGGAGAGCCCTTCCTTCCTCTCTAAGCTGCGATTCTTAAGCATTTGCAGTTCCTTGTAGTTAAATCCAAATAAAAAATAAAAGGCCAGCGCGCCTCTAATCAGTGGGGCTAATTAAATAAGCCGCCAGCCGCGTTCCGTGTGCTGGCAGAATCGGGAAGTCCCCGGGATTCCTGGCTCTGCCGCTGCTTCCCATTGAGCCGGGGTCAGGATATCGCAGAAGCCACTTGTGTTGTGGGGGGCGGGGGGGCTGTGTGCGCCAGGTGGGGGCGGCGGGGGGAATTGTTCCTGTTTAAAGGATAGAGAGAGAGGGAAAGGAGAAGAAGGCGAGCTCTATTTTCTGCGTCCTGAAAGATTTGAACCGCGGCCAAACTTCCTCGCCAGCGATCGCTCAGAATAAACGTCCCCGCTTGTGTTTTTCATTTACTTATTTAAAAGTAATGATCTCACAGCTGTTATCCAGACAGTATTACCCCAAATCAAATTCATTCATCATCATCTCCGTGCCGACAAGCGTACGATAATGAGAAGAGGAGGCGCCGCGGTAGGGGGAGGGGGGTTCGGGGCATGACTAAAGGGGTTCATTGGACAGGTCATCTGACCTCCAGCCAATCGGCGTTGGTGTTTTGTCATAAACTTGTATGCATGGGTTTGCAGAGCGTGTTTGGTTAACCGAAATGGAGGAAAGCGGTACGAGCGCGCGAGTGACAGGTTATTCACATATCTCATGCACTAGCCTGGAGACGGGCATTATTTTTTAATTCCCACCCCCACTCCTTTTATGAAGTCTTTCTGAAGTCTTTTTTTCCCACAAATAAAGATTTCTATTGGTGGTATTTGATCACCTCTGCGGTTATTATTTTTTGCGCTATAAACAAAAATTCAGCGACCAATTTCGAAAAAAAATCAATATTTTTTTAATATTTTTTACTTTTTTTTCTGTAATATACCCAAAAATATATTTAAAAAAAAAAAATTTCTTCACTTTTAGGCCGATACGTATTCTTCTACCTATTGTTCATAAAAAAAAATCGCAGTAAGCGTTTATTGCGCAAAAGTTATAGGGGATAGTTTTATGGCATTTTTAATGTTGTTAGTTGTGGGCACAGTCATTGAGCTCAAGACAGGGCCGTGAGCACGCCGTGAGCAGCGCGCACGTGACCACACGGCTCACAAATTAAAGGGGATGTATATGTATGCCCATTTGCGCAGGTGCGCCATTCTGTCAACGTTAAAGTGCGTGCGGCGGTCGGGAAGCGGTTAAAGTGATACTATTGGTTCGATTATTATTTTTTGGCCTCCAATCCTCCTCGTCTGGGGTCCCACGGCGGCTCTCTCTGCTCCTCCCCGCATCAGATAACCCCCTTTGGGGAAGCACTCTCCCAAACGGGGTTACCTTGCGGGCGCCCTCCCGTGTCCCGTAGCCGCCAAATGCAGAACTCGGCCCTGGCCCCCACGTCACGTAATCTCTGGGATTAACAGACATTAAACTCTGATTGGCACCCATCCCCCGCTGACGCACGCTCTCCACATCGGGTTTTCTTTTTTTTGGCTGAAAAGTTTTGTTGTCAGGCAGGAAAGTCGGCGAGTGGCGCAGGCGCGGCCGTGTGAGCGGAGCACTGTGACCTGCTTTGTGTCGAAGAATTCAAACATTCCCAGATGTCGACTTCTCATGCCTGGACATGCTGGAGGACAGACTGGTTTTCTTGTCATCTCCCCCCCCCCCCCTCTCCCCTCCCCCACCCTGGACCTCTTCTGAAAGGCAGTGATTGAATAATGTAGAAGTTAAAATGCAACAAAATGGAAAAAAATAAATAAAAATGCCATCCGTGCAAAAATTCCAAACCTAACCAACGTCAGGTTCAGCGAATGTTCAGTAGCGCAATTGCGTCCAATCAGTGTAACTCTTCCACCATCACCGCTCACATGCTATAACATGTAATATTTTGTTTTATAAATGTCACCGTATCTGTCACCGGATTCTGCCGGAGAGCGTTGGGGTCAATGACACGTTGTAGGTCAGCCTGAAAATTGCTGAATTCTGTGCACTCAGCAAGAACAATCCCCGAGAGCAGACACTCATCTCATCTCATCTCATCTCATTTCTTCATCCATTCACATCTCCACAAAAATTATCAGCACAGCCCCCCGAGGATGCCCACACTGGACCACCAGGGATGCCCTCCACAGGTATGCCACCCTAGACCACCAGGGGTGACAATAACAAATGGATGCCAATCAGTGCCCACAATGGATGCCAATTAGTGCCCACAGTGGGCATCACTGATTGGCAGGCATTATTGTTTGGCACTGATTGGCATCCATTAGTACAACACATACATTAGTATGTTAGTGCCACCTATCAGTGCCCATCTAGGCCCATTTGTGCCACCTATCTGTGCCTATCCGTGGCCCATATTGGTGCCCATCAATGCCGCCACATCGGTGCCCATCAGTGCTGCCTTATCAGTGCCCGTCAGTGCAGTACCATCAGTGCCCATCCGTGAAGGAGAAAACTTACTTATTTACAATGTTTTATAACTGAAAAAAAAAAAAAAATCTTTCTTTCAGTAATTTTTTTATTTATTTTTTGCAGAAAATAAAAATTGCAGAGATGATCAAATACCACCAAAAGAAAGCTCTATTTGTGGGAACAAAATGATAAAAATTTCATTTGGGTACAGTGTAGCATGACCGTGCAATTGTCATTCAAAGTGCGACAGCGCTGAAAGCTGAAAATTGGTCTGGGCGGGAAGGTGCGTAAGTGCCCGGTATGAAAGTGGTTAATCTGCAATATATTACATTTTCAATACCACTTACGTTTTAGCTTTTTGGCCTAAGTTCTGCTTTAAGGTGGATGATGCCCCCCCCCCCCCCCCCCCCTGGTCTAAACTGTGGCAGTAGATCCCACTTTCTCTGCTCTTTATCCAATAAAAAAAGCATCTCTGACCTTGGATATGGATCTATTTATAGGCCCTATGATGGCTTGTCAGCGTTTATTTGCTTGTATTCCTTCTGACAGCTACTAGAGACGACCCGAGGAATGGAATTCCATCGCTTGACGCACTATTGATTAAAGTGCGCGTTAGCCAGGTGAACGCTGGGACTGAGACAATTCCCCCCCCTCAGAGGCGTCCGCTGGAGATCTGCGAATAGCATTGTAAAACACCGGGGAGGAGGCGGCTTCTGTGTGATGTTCCGCCCCGGTGACACAGGAGGACGCTGGTTTTTAAGGGTTGATATTTGTGTTTTTTTCTTATTGATTTACTTACTGCCGCAAAATTCTGCAACGCTTTACAAAGGAAGAGATACATGGGATACGCCAAAACCATTATAGGATGATATATAGTATAAATACATAATAAAAAAAATAACCACTTGCTCATTACAATACCCACTTATATCATCAAAAGTATTGGGACACCTGCCTTTACATGAACTTTAATGGCATCCCAGTCTTGGGCTCGGTTTCCACTAGTGTGACTTGGGACTGCAAAGTCACCTGACAAGTCGTTGCCCACGATTTCCAATGAGTCCCGTGATATCTGTGTGACCTCAAGTCGCAGCAACTCCAAAGTAGTTCCTGCACTACTTTGGTCCCGCTTTGTTGCGACTTTGAGGTCCATAGACCCCAAGAATACGCAGGCATTGCTTCAAGTCTCATCAAAATCGCAGCAAAAACATGCGACTTTGAGGTTGCAATAGTGCAATGGTCTCCAAACTGCAGCCCTTTGCTTGCCTTTATCTGGCCCTTAAGGCACTATCCCTCCCACTGATACAAGACACTATTCTGCCAGCTGACACCGACAGTGGAGCACCATTTCTCCCACTGACACCACTAATGGGGCACTATTCCTCCCTGTGATACGAACAATGGGGCACTATTCCTCCCCCTAAAACCAGATGTTTAGTCCTACTGAAAATTTCCACCGTCACTCCAAGTATCTGAAGGACAATAAACCGGCCCTTTTTTTTAGAATGTTTGGAGACCCCTGGAATAGTTGAAATTGAATTTGTAGGGTTCAATATGGAGTTGGCCCCCCCTTTGCAGCTATAACAGCTTCAACTCCTCAGGGAAGGCCGTCCACAAGGTTTAGGAGTGTGTGGGAATGTTTGATCATTCTTCCAGAAGGGCATTTGTGAGGTCAGGCAGTGATGTTGAATGAGAAGGCCTGGCTCACAGTCTCCGCTCTAAATCATCCCAAAGGTGTTCTATCGGGTTGAGGCCAGCCAAGTTCCTCCACCCCTAACTGGTCACCAGAGCCCCTGGTTATGTTAATCCTAAATATTCATCCAATGTAAACCAATATGAATGTCCAATATGGATGTTACTTGAAGAGGCGGTATTGGCGTTTCCCCTAAACATAGTGAAACATTTTTTACGTGAAGATGTTAAAAAGAAAAAGTATGTGTTTTGACGTCTGGCCTAGTATGGTTGGTGTGCTTACTCTTCAACTTATCCAGAGTTAGGGAAGCCCTCCTTTTGGGGAAAAAGCTGTTGAGATAAGTGTTCAGATTGGGGCCACCACCAATGTGAAGAAGTTATCCCAACAATAAGGTCATGCTCTATTACGATTCATTTGTATTGTCCAACCCAAGATGAACTCTCTAAAAAGCCATGTTTCAAGATTCCATCTTGGATTGTATAATACAAATGGGTCATCATAGCCCCTGGTTATGTTCATCCTATGTAAACCAATATGAATGTCTAATATGGATGTCGAAGGAGGGGTATTGGAGATCCCCCTAAACATGGTGGACCATTTTTTCTTGAAGATGTTGCCAAATAAAAAGTATGTGTTTTGACATCTGGCCTAGTATGGTTGGCGCGCTTACTCTTCAACTTATCCAGAGCTAGGGAAGCCCTCCTTTTGGGGGGAAAAAAAGCTGTTTAGATAAGTGTTCAGATTGGGGCCACCACCAATGTGAGGAGGTTATCCCAACAATAAGGTCACGCTCTATGATGACCCATTTGTATTGTCCATCCTAAGATGAACTCCATAAAAAGCCATGCTTTAAGAGTCCATCTTGGATTGTACAATACAAATGGGTCATCGAAGCCCCTGGTTATGTCCCGCTTTATAAACAGTGACACTTTTGCAAGCCTTGGCACGGCCCTGGCGTTGTCCTAATGCGCCTTCCATTAGTGGCAGAGAAAAGAGGGCATACATTCTGTAGTCTTTTTTTTTTTTTTTCCTTGGCAGCTCACAATGAAAGAGGCTTTTTATCCCCCCTTTCTCCGCTCTGTACACAATGGAATACTGTACGGCTTTCAGATGCCCCCTCGTACAAATGCTTCATGTCACAAGCGATCAGTGTCGGGCGGCTTGCGATGAGTGGAAACGCGGGCCTCGCTGTTGTTAAATGATTGTCACAGGCCTGGCTGAGCAGATTGTAAGAGCACCCCCCCCCCCGTCCCCCCGTCCCTAGCAGTGTTCACCTCGCCGCTTTCTACCTATTGTGTGTGTGATCAGTGACCCGGCTGACACGGGACTTAATGCAACAAAGCCGAAAACGCTTTTCTTCCTTTCAGCGCGGCTCCAAATGGGAGGATCTTGTGAGCTTCCAACGTTGCGATCGATGAAGTCCCAGCTTGTTCGGAGTGTATGTTTTCTGTATCCATTCTCAGAATTTGATTGTACAACCCCCTGATGGCTTTCTACTGGCCTTACACCGAAAATGCCCCCGAAACGCAGAACTTCTCCAAACTCCACCATTTTTATGTAGATGGCGGGAAAAAATATCAACAGTTATAGCTGAACACAAAATGCACACTTCTACTTCCAGTGAGGCTTCCCCTGTACTGTAAGAGTTAATTGCTTATTTTTATTAGGGCAGTGGGCTCCAAACTATTCAATCTGAGCCCCCCCCCCCCCCCCAAAAAATAAGTCTTATCAATGAATTAAGTTTTACTTGGAGCTTTTTGGAATCTGCATGATATGATCCAGAGCAACAGAGAAAGGCCCTTCTAAAGCAAAGAAATTCCAAATATAGTTAAGTCTTTGAAAAAGATAAAAAATAGTGCATATTTTTTTATCAGAGTCCTCCCTTGCATTGGGGTCCCCATGAGAATCCTCCCTTGCATTGGGGTCCCCATGAGAGTCCTCCCTTGCATTGGGGTCCCAATGAGAATCCTCCCTTGCATTGGGGTCCCCATGAGAGTCCTCCCTTGCATTGGGGTCCCCATGAGAGTCCTCCCTTTCTTTGGGATCATCCCTTGCATCAGGGGTCCCCATGAGTCTTGCCCTACAATGGGGTCCCAATCAGAGTGCCCCTATAATCGGAGTCCACAGCTATGTCAGGGCCCCTGTCGAGGCCTGCTCTTACATTGGAGTCTCCATCGGAAACCCGCCCCAACGTCGGGGTCCCCATTGGAGCCCTTGCTGGGTGGTGGAGCCGTCCCTTTGTGAATGTTGGGGTAAGCATGCGATTGCTTGCTAAATTGCCAGTGGTCCTAACAACTAAGAACATGGACAGTGACTGTACAGCGGGAGTATGTTTAGAAGTGACGCGCTGTACTTAGTGGGCCCACATTGAGGACCAATCATTGACGCTAACCGAGGGCTTTAATAAAACCTTGTATGCTTAGATTTAGTGTATGACATAAGACACAGCCAACGCGTTTCAGGGGATAGGGGCTCCTCTTCCTCAGGGCTTTGGGAGTGTCGGATCTTTCAGTCGTAGACACTGCAGTTTGTGTCCTAATATGATAACCGTGTTCTATGTGCCTGTAGTGGCAAACCTCCGTCCTTTCATGGTTGGTGTTGGTGGATTTTGTATCCTATTACAGTATAAAAATCCCTGATGTGTCACAATATACAGCATCAGGATCATTTTTTCAGAAAACATATATATATATAATCAGACGGTGACTTTGCCCAGGCTGAGATGGCAGGAAGGGAGCATTTCCTCATTCACCCCTTCCTCTTTTGCCTAGACTGAGATGATGTCATCAGTCTGCTGCAGGCAGAACGAAGCATTTCCTCAGTCACCCCTCCCCCCTTTGCCTAGAATGAGATGTCATCAGTCTGAGGAAATGCTCCCTCCTGCGAGTAGCAGACTGATGACATCATCTCAGCCTGGGCAAAAGGTGGAAGGGGTGACTGTAAATGCTTCCTCCTGCCTGCAGTAGACTGATGACATCATCATTTCAGCCTAAGCAAAAGGGGAATTGGTGACTGAGGAAATGCTCCCTCCTGCCTGTAGCAGTCACCCCTTCCCGTTTTGCCTAGACTGAGATGATGATGTCATCCGTCATCCGTCTGCTGCAGGCAGAAGGAAGCATTTCCAGTCTCCCCTCCCCCTTTGACCAGGCTGCAGCTTTGTAGCAAGGTGAGAAGCTCCAGCAGAGACTGAGCCCCCCTGAGGTCTCACCATAAAATTTAGATACCGGGTATAAGATCAGGTAATGATTCCGGTGGTGCCGATCATTGCCAAGCCCCCCCCCGGGTGTGAGTTTATCTCTGTGACATTTGTATACCCCCCCCCCCGGGCTCGTTCTCCTCTATTCCCGGAAATTCTGCTCTCCGATCGCACTCCGTGTTCCCGGGGCTCCGGTGGAATTCCCAGCCGTTGGGAGTCGGTTATATTTCCGTGGCGTGTTCCTGGCATACCGCCATCCAAGAACGCGACTTTAAGTTTTTTTTTTAGAAGTAGGTTAACTCATGAGCCACGTCTCCGGGACCCGGGGTGGGGTCCCCTTATCTGCCGCGCTTTTGTTGTGCTGCGGGTGCCGTAGTAACGGAGGGAGAGTCGCCCGTCGCCATGGCGATGAACTTGCACCATTGTCCCGACATGCAGCTACACCCAGCCCAAGAGCTGAGTAATCTCGCTTGTTTATCCGGGAGCCGGCGGAGCGCGAGAAACCTGCAGCCCGCGTCGCCGCCCTCTGTTGTGTCTGCAACTCTGCGATGATTGCTCATTCACAACAGACGCGAGACGTCCCGACGCAGTCCCAACCCAGGGACGTGGAAATCTAAAAAAGACTGAAAATGTTTAGAAAGAGAGAGTTTTTCTTCATTTCTTTTATAAAATAAATTGTCTTTCTTCATAAATTTAGACCAAAAAATGATTCTGCTACATTTTCTTTTGTGAAAATCGCCCAAATCGGTGTTTATTATTCAGTCTGTAGGAAAGTTATAAAGTCCACAAACGATGGGATATATATCTGAATATCGATCGATCCTGATGTACTGACACACATTTCTTGAGGCTCGAAAATGCCCAGGACAGTGCAAATACCCCCCCCCCCCCCAAATGACCCCCTTTTGGAAAGCAGACAGTCCAAGGTATTTAGTAAGAGGCATAGCGAGATTTTTGACGTTGTAATTTTTTGTTCTAATTTTTTTGGATTTTATTTTTACATACTGTGTGTATGTGCAGTACAGAGCACAAGGGGCCCCAACGGAGTTCCCCCTTTGCATCGGTGGGGGCCCCATCGGAGTTCCCCCTTTGCATCGGTGGGGGCCCCATCGGAGTTCCCCCTTTGCATCGGTGGGGGCCCCATCGGTGTTCTCCCTTTGCATCGGTGGGGGCCCCATCGGTGTTCTCCCTTTGCATCGGTGGGGGCCCCATCTGAGTTCCCCCTTTGAATCGGTGGGGGCCCCATCGCAGTTCCCCCTTTGCATCGGTGGGGGCCCCATCGCAGTTCCCCCTTTGCATCGGTGGGGGCCCCATCGGAGTTCCCCCTTTGAATCGGTGGGGGCCCCATCCCCCGCAGAGTTCCCCCTTTGCATCGGTGGGGGCCCCATCGCAGTTCCCCCTTTGCATCGGTGGGGGCCCCATCGCAGTTCCCCCTTTGCATCGGTGGGGGCCCCATCGCAGTTCCCCCTTTGCATCGGTGGGGGCCCCCCATCGCAGTTCCCCCTTTGCATCGGTGGGGGCCCCATCGCAGTTCCCCCTTTGCATCGGTGGGGGCCCCATCGCAGTTCCCCCTTTGCATCGGTGGGGGCCCCATCGCAGTTCCCCCTTTGCATCGGTGGGGGCCCCATCGCAGTTCCCCCTTTGCATCGGTGGGGGCCCCATCGCAGTTCCCCCTTTGCATCGGTGGGGGCCCCATCGCAGTTCCCCCTTTGCATCGCATCGGTGGGGGCCCCATCGCAGTTCCCCCTTTGCATCGGTGGGGGCCCCATCGCAGTTCCCCCTTTGCATCGGTGGGGGCCCCATCGCAGTTCCCCCTTTGCATCGGTGGGGGCCCCATCGCAGTTCCCCCTTTGCATCGGTGGGGGCCCCATCGCAGTTCCCCCTTTGCATCGGTGGGGGCCCCATCGCAGTTCCCCCTTTGCATCGGTGGGGGCCCCATCGGAGTTGCCCTCCCTTTGCATCTGGGGTCCCCATCAGAGTCCCCCCTTGCATTTTGGGTCCCCATCAGAGTCCACCCTTGCATTGGTGCCCCATCAGAGTGCCCCCATAAATTGGAGTCCTCATCAGACACCCATCATACAAATGATGTGGCAGTGATTGGGGACACTGACCGGTGACAGTATGAAAGAAAAAAAAAATCTTTTTCTTTTTTTTTTTTTTACACTTTGGAGGTGTCAGTTGGAGGGAGAGTGCCCCATAATTTAGTGCATCCCATTGAAATAATAAAGCACCCCCTACATGTTCCTGTGGGCGTGGCTTCACAAATCGCTAGAACTTTGATATGGAAAAAAAAGTCATTTTTTTCGCTTTTTGCGCCAAAAAATGATTTCTTTTATTTTCAGTAGAATCCGGACTTGCTACAAAATAATACATAGTTTCAGTTTTTTGTTACTCTGTGTGACCCCTGGAGGGCCCCGGGCCCCCACAGAGATAAAAGGGCCCCGGGCCCCCACAGAGATAAAAGGGCCCCGTCTGCATTCAGCAAGCTTGACATTAAAGTTTGCGTTTTCTTGGCGGCCGTGGCGAATCAAAGTCTGGGGGGGGGGGGTGGGTGGAGGAGTGGGGTTGCAGCTGTCCCCGGCCTTGTAGGGCCCGCTTAGCATGTCTATAACCTTTCACAGTGATAATTGGGGGAAGAATAGAGACCCGAGCCGGGCAGGGCGGCCCATGTTTGCCTGCGTGTCCTTCCAGTGTTTGCGGGCCGCCTCAGCCACTCCGCGGCGATTATTTGCTTGTGTTGTCATGGCGACAAAGCAAATAGATGTGAAGATTTGTCCGAGGTTAGGCTTCCTTATGAAACGCCGTCGCCTTTTGTCCTCTTCCTGGAGGAGCGGGAGATGAATCGGCGCGGACGGCTCCTTTAAATCCCCCCCCCCCCTTTGGCTTATATTAAGAGAAGCCTTAAAGGGACATGCACTTAGTTGCTGCTTCCCAGCTGTGCAGATTTCCACAAAAGCTTGCTGGGACTTGTAGTGCCACCGTCTGTGCAGATCCGTCTGACACAGATCAGCCCCTGCTTCAGCCTTGCGTCTTGCTACCAAGTTCCAATGTTGCTGGAGGAAGGGAGACTGGGGAAATGCTTCCTCCTGCCTGCAACAAACTGAAAGTTCAGGACAATGGATAGTTGGCACTGCGCCCACAGGGTTCTTTCCAGTACGATTGCGGGCGTGTTGCTTACTGGGCCGGCAGCTTCCACACACCATAGGATTCCAACAATGGATCTCAGATAGAATTTTTTCCAATGAGAATCCATATTTATGCCGATGTATGGTCCTATAGAAAATGGTATTAGGAAGCCAACGCGTTTCGACCCAGCATCACCCCCCTTATCAGGGCTCGTAGATGGAGACAATGTATATGGACCAAGTCAGGGGTTTCCAAACTTTCTGAAGCACAGATGTCAAGCTCAGGCCCATGGGCCAAATCTGGCCATCCAGGCCTTTTTATGTGGCCCTTACTCCAGCCCTCCTCTGGTCCTCCTCCAGACCCTTACTTTCTGCTTTCAAGCGAAGCATCCAGCTTCTTCCCAGCAGCAACCCAACAGTCCTTTAGATTTTAGGGGGTCCGGAATGGGCCCAGTGGGAGTAAACAATGTCTGATCTTTTGGTATTAGGGAGAGAAATGGTTGGTGTCAGTGGGAGGAATAGTGCCCCATTGTTGCTGTCATAGGGAGAAATAGTGCCTCATCGTTGGTGGGAGAAATAGTGCCCCATCATTGGTGTCGGTGGGAGGAATAGTGCCTCATCATTGGTGTCAGTGGGAGGAATAGTGCCTCATCATTGGTGTCAGTGGGAGGAATAGTGCCCCATCATTGGTGTCGGTAAGAGGAATAGTGCCCCATCATTGGTGTCGGTAAGAGGAATAGTGCCCCATCATTGGTGTCGGTGGGAGGAATAGTGCCCCATTGTTGGTGTCAGTGGGAGGAATGGTGCCTTATCATTGGTGTCAATGGGAGGAATAGTGCGTCATCATTGGTGTTGGTAAGAGGAATAGTGCCCCATCATTGGTGTCAGTGAGAGGAATAGTGCCCCATCATTGGTGTCAGTGAGAGGAATAGTGCCCCATCATTGGTGTCAGTGAGAGGAATAGTGCCCCATCATTGGTGTCGGTGAGAGAAATAGTGCCCCATCGTTGGTGTCGGTGAGAGCAATGGTGCCCCATCATTGATGTCGGTGGATGGAATGGTGCCTCATCGTTGGTGTCAGTGGGAAGAATGGTGCCTCTTCATTGGTGTCAGTGGGAGGAATGGTGCCTCTTCATTGGTGTCAGTGGGAGGAATGGTGCCTCATCATTTGTGTCAGTGGGAGGAATGGTGCCTTATCACTTGTCAGTGGGAGGAATGGTGCCTCATCATTGGTGTCAGTGGGAGGAATGGTGCCTCATCATTGGTGTCAGTGGGAGGAATGGTGCCTCATCATTGGTGTCAGTGGGAGGAATGGTGCCTCATCATTGGTGTCAGTGGGAGGAATGGTGCCTCATCATTGGTGTCAGTGGGAGGAATGGTGCCTCATCATTGGTGTCGGTGGGAGGAATGGTGCCTTATCATTGGTGTCGGTGGGAGGAATAGTGCCCCATCATTGGTGTTGGTGAGAGGAATAGTTCCTCATCGTTGGTGTCAGTGGGAGGAATGGTGCCTCATCATTGGTGTCAGTGGGAGGAATGGTGCCTCATCATTGGTGTCAGTGGGAGGAATAGTGCCCATCTTTGGTGTCAGTGAGAGGAATAGTTCCTCATCGTTGGTGTCAGTGGGAGGAATGGTGCCTCATCGTTGGTGTCAGTGGGAGGAATGATGCCTCATCGTGGTCCGTGGGAGGAATGGTGCCCCATCATTGGTGTCTGTGGGAGGAATAGTGCCCCATCATTGGTGTCAGTGGCAGCCCTCAAGGGCTGGATAAAGGCAAGCAAAGGGCCGCAGTTTGGAGACCACAGGACTAAGTTGAAAGTACAGTGTTGAATCTTGACCACAGGGGCCCTTTGTGTAAAAGGTGGTTGAGCTGCAGTTTTATCGCCTCCCGACTGCCCACCTTAGGAAGGGCCTGCAGCCGCTCAGGGCTGTACACATCCTGCTTGGCCTGATGCTGTTCATTGCCACGGCAAAACCTAAATGGCATGTCACATTCAGTGGACGATTCTGCCATTGGGTGTATGGGGCAGTGCCGCAGCTGCGTGGTGGATCAGCCATTTTCAAGGGGAAATCGGAAGTCAGGAGGCGACATATCGACTCATGACCCTTCCAACACCCTTTATAAAGTAATCCACCACGAATCGTTTTTCAGAAGGGCAGCAAGGTGGGAAGAAGGTTTCTATGTGGAGGAAAAGCTGGAGATTGACGAGAATATTTTACTTCTCAATCTTCTACTTTTCCTTTTTACAGAAACCTGATGAAGGGGGCAGTGCTGGGCCGAAACGTGTTGGTTTCCTTATTTGATTTTTCCATCTGACCTTCCATTGGAATAAAATTATATCTGAAAGTGATAATGTGGCGCTTCTGTCGCCGATGCATTGCGTTGAGCGATGATCGATGACATTATCGCAGGCCAAGTCACCGATTGGAGCTCACACGGCCTTTTATTAATCTGCAAAAATGTATCCAGTTGCTGGATTGTGACGGGTCAGAAATATTTCATCAAGATTTGCAGTTTCTGTACCTTTTTGTGTCTCTCGTATTTCCTCCTTCGGAAATTCTCCTTTTTTTTTTTTTTTTTATGCGTAAAATTTTGCTGTAAAAGTTGATCCATTCACTAAATATTTTTGGGAGATGATAAAGGCGTGTCCAGTCTGTGTGGATCTATTCATCGCCATCATTCTCTAGTGCTGATGCAGGAGGAGGATGTGATCAGGAGTTGTGTTACTCGTCAAAACATTTCCCTGCCTGTTTTTATTACACAACACAAGACACAAAGTACAAAGTGATGTTTGTGTTGTCGGACCTGAAACCTCGAACCAACGCTGCCCTCTGCTGGCTGATCAGTGTCACAGCGCTTACTGCTGAGTGTAAAAAAAAAACAAAATCATATTTGTTTCCACAATATGAATGTATTTGAAATGGGCAAATGCCAAAGAAAAATCTCCACTATACAGAGACAGGGGTGTGTTTCCACGGAAAGACAACTGTGGAGTGTACCGGAGGCTGGCTGAAGATACAAGAGACATGGCGGCATACGAGAGAGCATTTAGAGACGTGAGGCACACTCGGAGACGCTGGGCACACCAACACAGGGCACTCAGGGGCTCATTTGGAGACACGGGGCACACCTGGAGACACTGGGCACTTAGGGGCTCATTTGGAGACACAGGGCATTGGGCACTCAGGGGCTCATTTGGAGACACAGGGCATGCCTAGAGACACGGGGCACTCAGGGGCCCATTTGGAGACACAAGGCATTGGGCACTCGGGCTCATTTGGAGACACAGGGCATTGGGCACTCAGGGGCTCATTTGGAGACACAGGGCATGCCTGGAGACACGAGGCACTCAGGGGCTCATTCGCAGACACAGGGCACGCCTGGAGACACTGGGCTCTCAGGGGCTCATTTGGAGACACAGGGCACGCCTGGAGACACTGGGCACTCAGGGGCTCATTTGCAGACACTGGGCACTCTGGCACCGATCGCTGTATCAATGACAATGGTCCCAAAATGGCGTCAAAAGTGCCTGATGTGTCCTCCATAATGTCGTTGTCACAATAAAAATCGCTGATTGCCGCCATTGTTGGTAAAAAAAAAAAAAAATATTAATAAAAATGCCATAAAACTACCCCCTATTTTGTAGACGCTATAACTTTTGCGCAAACCAATCAACAAACCCTTATTGTGATTTTTTTTTATTTTTTTATTTTTTTTACAAAAAATATGTAGAAGAATACATATAGGCCTAAACTGAGGGAAAACAATTGTTTTTTATATATATATATATATATATATATATATATATGGGGATATTTATTGTAGCAAAATGTTAAAAATATTGAATTATTTTTCAAAATTGTCGCTCTATTTTTTGTTTAAAGCGGAAAAAATAAAAACCGCATCAAATGATCAGAGGTGATCAAATGCCACCAAAAGAAAGCTCTATTTGTGGGGAAAAAAGGCGCCAATTTTGTTTGGGAGCCACGTCGCACGACCGCGCAATTGTCGGTTAAAGTGACATAGTGCCGAATCGCAAAAAGTGCTCCTGGTCTTTGGCCAGCCAAATGGTCCGGGGCTGAAGTGGTTAATTAGGGATTTTAATGAAGGTGTATTATTAGGAGTCGAGGAGAAGTGTACCTGATCCTCCTTGTATCCTTGTTTTGCCTTATTGATCTTTAGATCATTGATCATTAGGCTCTGTTAGTTTGTACAATAACGGTTCAATCACGCATGCTTTATACTTTGTTTCCCAACATTTAAACTGTATGTGAAGCCAAAATTGCATTTCAGGGTTTCAGAGCATCTCCTCTTCATCAGGAATCTTACATGTGGTTAAAGGACTGAGGCAGAATTACTTAGGGTATGTTAATGAAACAGTGACGCATTAATATCTGCAGCGTTGGTGAATTGCCATATTTAAGCCCTGATAAAGGCGAGTGTTTTGAGCGAACGCGTTGAATTTTTTATCTGATAAAGCATTAAAGTTACATTGGGCTGGGACTCCTTCAGCATATGATCTGGTGATCTTATTGTGTTTTTTTTACGCTTTAAGTCACATTCCAGGTGCCCAACGCAGGAGAGCCCTTGCTTTACACCTCAGCAGGGCAAGCTAGCTCCTTTTAAATAATTATTATTTTATATATTTTTGCTCCATTTCATCAATGAATACGTTTTTTGAAGTCCCAGTGCGTCTTGCGGGGGAGGGGCAGGGGTAAGACATACCACAAAAAGATGCAGGCGATGAAGTGACATGCTGTCGCCCCCTACAGGGAAAAATGGTCCATCTTGCTGTCCTCTGGGCACTAATCTGCAGGCTCTTTATCCCTCTGTGTGTGTGGATCCTCTGAGGACTATAGTGTTTGATCCGGAGGTCCCCAGAGACGGGGGGGGGGGGGTGCAATTCTCAGCATCTCTTCTTATTCTGTATGTATGGACTCTGCACAGTACTACTTCTTCTCTTGTCCTGTATTCCGGGTGTAATTCTCAGTATATCTTCTTATTCTGTATGTATGGACTCTGCACAGTACTACTTCTTCTCTTGTCCTGTATTCCGGGTGTAATTCTCAGTATATCTTCTTATTCCGTATGTATGGACTCTGCACAGTACCACTTCTCTTGTCCTGTATTCCGGGTGTAATTCTCAGTATATCTTCTTATTCTGTATGTATGGACTCTGCACAGTACTACTTCTTCTCTTGTCCTGTATTCCGGGTGTAATTCTCAGTATATCTTCTTATTCTGTATGTATGGACTCTGCACAGTACTACTTCTTCTCTTGTCCTGTATTCCGGGTGTAATTCTCAGTATATCTTCTTATTCTGTATGTATGGACTCTGCACAGTACTACTTCTTCTCTTGTCCTGTATTCCGGGTGTAATTCTCAGTATATCTTCTTATTCCGTATGTATGGACTCTGCACAGTACCACTTCTCTTGTCCTGTATTCCGGGTGTAATTCTCAGTATATCTTCTTATTCTGTATGTATGGACTCTGCACAGTACTACTTCTCTTGTTCTGTATGTCGGGTGGAATTCTCAGTATCTGTTTTTATTCTGTATGTACAGACTCTGCACAGTACTACTTCTCTTTTCCTGTATTCCGGGTGTAATTCACAGTATCTCTTCTTATTCTGTATGTTTGGACTCTGCTCAGTACCACTTCTCTTGTCCTGTATTCCGGGTGTAATTCTCAGTATCTGTCCTTATTCTGTATGTATGGACTCTGCACAGTACCACTTCTCTTGTCATGTATTCCG
>CM056059.1:156783828-156808828 GCA_029574335.1 Rana kukunoris | reverse complement strand
CTGGCCTTGGGAACTCCTGGGAGACGTTCAAGATTTTATTGGAATGCAAGGCGCCTATACATTGGATCCTAGCTTGACATACTGACGCGTTTCACACTATAAAGACTTGAGATTAATCTCTTTCCACCTAGCTCCTTTATGCCAGGGCAAGGGGCGGGAAGAACCAGCTGATAACATGACCACTGTGATTGGCTGTCACATGATCGGGAGCAGGTTCCTCTAGGTTCTGATCATTACAGAAGACTGAAAACTGTCTGAGGATTAAAGGAAGGTGCCTCGGAGGTGGGTAGGATCAAGGGAATGTGTCTTGGAGGTGGGTAAGGGGTGGGATTAAGGGAAAATGCTCGGAGGTGGGTAGGATCAAGCGAGGGTGCGTGGAGGTGGTAGGACCAAGGGCAGATGAGTAGGATCAAGGGAAGGTGCTCGGAGGTGGGTAAGAGGGGGGGACGACCAAGGGAAGATGCTCGGAGGTGGGTCCAAGGGAAGGTGATGGGAGGTGGGTAGGATCAAGAGGAGGTGGGTAAGGAGGTGGATAGGATCAAGGGGAGGTGGGTAGGATCAAGGGAAGGTGCCTCGGAGGTGGGTAAGGGGTAGGACCAAGGAAAGATGCCTCGGAGGTGGGACCAAGGAAAGATGCCTCGGAGGTGGGTCCAAGGGAAGGTGCCTCGGTGGTGGGACCAAGGGAAAATGCTCAGAGGTGGGTAGGACCATAGGAAGGTGCTCGGCAGTGGGAAGGTGACTTGGAAGAGGAGAGTACCTGAACCTGTTCTCAGAAAAAAAAATGATGCCGATCATTCTGTAAACAAGGCAGAACAGCGATCTGTCAGTATAGAAGGCGAAGCAGTGACAGGGATCAATGCCTTCCCCAAGTACAAGCACCTCCCCCACATTTAGAAAACACATGCTAGGCACACAGTTAACCCTTTGATCGCCCCTTCCCTGCCAGTGTCATTAATACAGTGACAGTGCATATTTTTAGCACTGATCACTGTATTAGTATCACAGAATACAGAATAACACAATTACAGAATACATATTGGCCTAAATTGAAGAAGAAAAAAAGTTTTTTTTTTTTTTTTATTGGATGTGTTTTATAGCGAAAAGTGGAAAAAAAAATTATATATATAATTTCAAGTTTGTTTAAAGTGAAAAAAAAAACATGCAGAGGTGATCAAATACCACTAAAGGAAAGCTCTATTTGTGGGGGGAGGGGATGACGTATATATTATTTGTATGTTCCATTAAGGAGCATTAATGAGATAAATGGCCTTGAGTAAAGATTGAAGCGCAGTCTGGTGGGCGCAAATATGGAAATGTTTTTTATTTTTATTTTTCTGTGGGAAATGTTTTATGTGTTTTTTTTTTTTTTGTATTGTATTCTGAAAAAATGTAATAAAAAATACTGTATGTACTCGAGTATAAGCTGACTTTTTAACCCCCGGCTTATACTCGAGTCTCCCGCTATGTTACGCTGTCTTAACTGTAGTCGGCGGCCATTGTTCTGCACATGAGCGAGCGCGTCCACAAGAACGTCTTTCTTGGTGTGTGATAGGGGATTATCGTGCGTTAAACAAAGGTCGCACAGGCATGGTGCAGCGGCTAGTGGAGTTACATGCGCAGTACATCCGGTTGACGAATTTGATAAGTTGGAACTTTTGAGAGAACACCGCAGTTGCATTACAAAGGTACATGAGGCTGCAGGTGGGCACATTTAGGCTCCAGATGGGCACGGATGAGGCAGGTGGGCACAGTGAGGCTGAAGATGGGCACTGATGAGGCAGGTGGGCACAGTGAGGCTGCAGATGGGCACTGATGAGGCAGGTGGGCACAGTGAGGCTGCAGATGGGCACTGAGACAGGTGGGCACAGTGAGGCTGCAGGTGGGCACAGTGAGGCTGCAGCTGGGCATGGATGAGACAGGTGGGCACGGTGAGGCTGCAGGTGGGCACGGTGAGGCTGCAGGTGGGCACGGTGAGGCTGCAGGTGGGCACGGTGAGGCTGCAGGTGGGCACAGTGAGGCTGCAAATGGGCACAGTGAGGCTGCAAATGGGCACTAATGAGACAGGTGGGCACAGTGAGGCTGCAGATGGGCACTGATGAGACAGGTGGGCACAGTGAGGCTGCAGATGGGCACTGATGAGAGGTGGGCAAAGTGAGGCTGCATATGGGCACAGTGAGGCTGCAGCTGGGCATGGATGAGACAGATGGACACGGTGAGGCTGCAGGTGGGCACGGTGAGGCTGCAGGTGGGCACGGTGAGGCTGCAGGTGGGCACGGTGAGGCTGCAGGTGGGCAAGATGAGGCTGCAGGTGGGCACGGTGAGGCTGCAAATGGGCACTGATGGGACAGGTGGGCACAGTGAGGCTGCAGATGGGCACTGATGAGACAGGTGGGCACAGTGAGGCTGCAGATGGGCACTGATGAGAGGTGGGCAAAGTGAGGCTGCACATGTGCACTGAGAGAGGTGGGCAAAGTGAGGCTGCAGATGGGCACAGTGAGGCAGGCCGGCAATGATGAGACAGGTGGGCATAGTGAGGCTGCAGATGGGCACTGATAAGACAGGTGGGCACAGTGAGGCTGCAGTTGGGCACAGTAAGGCTGCAGATGGGCACTGGTGAGAGGTGGGCAAAGTGAGGCTGCAGATGGGCACTGGTGAGAGGTGGGCACAGTGAGGCTGCAGATGGGCACAGTGAGGCTGCAGATGGGCACTGATGAGATGGGTCGGCACTGATGAGACGGGTGGGCACAGTGAGGCTGCAGATGGGCACTGATGAGACGGGTGGGCACAGTGAGGCTGCAGATGGGCACTGATGAGATGGGTCGGCACTGATGAGACGGGTGGGCACAGTGAGGCTGCAGATGGGCACTGATGAGATGGGTAGGCACTGATGAGACGGGTGGGCACAGTGAGGCTGCAGATGGGCACTGATGAGATGGGTCGGCACTGATGAGACAGGTGGGCACAGTGAGGCTGCAGATGGGCACTGATGAGATGGGTCGGCACTGATGAGACGGGTGGGCACAGTGAGGCTGCATATGGGCACTGATGAGCAGTGTTGCTCATCTTACTTTAAAAAAGTAATTAGTTACAGTTACAAATTACTTCTCCGAAAAAGTAATTGCGTTAGTGACTCAGTTACTACATTGAAAAAGTAATTAGTTACTCAGACAAGTAACTGTTTTTTTATTAATATTCTACAATGCTTTGTTGAGAAGCAGATGACGGGCTCTTGCCAGGGAGCAGTGAGTTAATACTCCAAGACAAAAGAATGCCAGATCCTTGAGAGAAGAAAACTGGAAACAAATGGTGATCTCGTGTATATCCCAGCCTAGGTGCATCCTCCCACCATGTATGTGCAGCTAATAGGACTTAAAACCCTTATCCATCTGCTACATATTACATCCAAATTATAAGCTGGATTAAAATGTATGTTTATAATATACATTCCCCTGACATTTACAGAGTCTGTAATTTAAAATCTTATATTAGGCTTTATTAGAATTTTCTATAGTTTATTGTTATTATTTTATTTATCTTATATAAGCTTTATTGGATGCAAGGGATCTGAAATGGGGATGTCATATTTTTCTTTGTTGTCTGATGAAGAGATGAAATCACTGACCAAAAATAACCTGCTGATCATTGGTCTGTATAGGTGTCCTGCACTTACCATGTTGACCACTAGATGTCGCTGTGTACACTGTGTTGTATAGGGAACGTTTGTTCTGTGGAACATTTTGTTCCGGCCATGTGTTCCCCGTACATTGATCAGGTTGCGCACACAGTGTGTGTGATCGATGTGAGTTGTTCCCCCGGTGATAGGTCAGTGTGAGGCGGATGGGGCTCATTGTATCCAGGGCTCCTTGCGATTGGGAGTTTTCAGACCACTGTGAGAGGCCATCACAGCGGTCACATGATTCTAAAGCGGAGTTCCACCCATATTTATGTTCACAGCGGCGGTAGATGTAATTGCAGTAATGCCGCCCAAGTAATGGGAACTGCGTTACCGTGAGGGGAAGAGTAATCGGGTAGATTACTCGTTACCCTCAAAAGGGGCTGCGTTAGGTAACTGCGTTTATTGTAACTCCGTTACTTACAACACTGCTGATGAAACGGGTCGGCACTGATGAGATGGGTGGGCACAGTGAGGCTGCAGATGGGCACTGATGAGATGGGTCGGCACTGATGAGACGGGTGGGCACAGTGAGGCTGCAGATGGGCATTGTTGACCCTTTTTTCCCACTTACAGTAGCTGCAGCATTTATCACCCTAGGCTTATACTCGAGTAAATACGTTTTCCTATTTTTTTGTGGTAAAATTAGGGCCTCGGCAAAAAATGGCCTGGTCATGAAGAGGGGGAGGTAAATGTCTCGGAGGTGAAGTGGGTAAATAAATCTAGAGACGTATTGCTGAATAAAACCAAATCCTGGGTTTTATTTTCCTTCATGCCGCATTGGAAATTGGAACGTCACAATGTTCTCCGGCAAACTTGCTTTTTCATTGCGGCACGTGAATTGCGTTTTTTTCATGGAACGTGTTGTTGGATGTTGGGGGGGGGGGTGTTTTGGGGACTCTCCATAAGAGTTTATTGGGAATGGTGGGAGAGGGAGAGGGGGAGGGTGATTGCGATGAAAGCTTCCTTCCTTCGTTCTGTATTTATATAACATGACAGATCCAGCTGACATACATGAGTGCGATAATTCATGCTAATTATATATTAGAGCCGGTAATTGTCGGCTACACGGCGGCTCGGTAGCTGGATTGATGTATTTAAACTTTTCGCTGTAAATGGCGTTTAGTAATTTTATGAGCTCCCTTGTTAACTCGCTGAACTGGTTTGTAGGTGGGTCCTCCTCGGCGCCACCGGAGCCCCGAAAATGGGCACATTCGTAATTAAGTAAAGGTGCAAGAACGGTGATTCACGGAAGCCAATCGGAGATCAGTTTACTGAGTCCTGATTGGTTGCTGTGTCTGCTGCTTTTTGCAAACTGCGCTGTTTCCTTAAGGAGCCAAAATAAAATCCTTTAGAGGACCCCTAAGCCCTCATTCACATTGGAGGAACTTGTCAATGCGTTTTGACAAGTCGCACCCCATTGTTGGCAATGCCTCTATAGAAATCGGTGCAACGCCCACTTTGCAGGGCCGCATCGATTTAATAAAAGTAATTCCTGCACTGCTTTTAGCGATTTCGGGTGCGACTTGCATAGAGATCTGTAGGTGAAGCTGCACAGATATTTTCAAAGTAGCGCTGGCATGTGCGATTTCAGATGGAGTCACACGATTTCAAAACCACATGTGAACGAGGAGCTTATAGTGGAAACTATACTGATCAGCCTCTGCTGGAGCACCTCACCCTATGACTTGCTACAAAGTTACAATGTTGCAGTCTGGTCACTGGGGGGAGGGGGAGACTGAAGAAATACTTCCTCCTGTCTGCAGCAGACTGTGTGACATCATCTCAGCGGGTCAGAGGGGTGGCGGTAACTGAGGAAACGCCAAAATATATAGTAAAGATATGTACTGGCACATGTACTATAACTTAAACTATATTTCTTTCTCGTACATCACGGGACACAGAGCGGCATATTCATTACTATGTGGGTTATATGGAGTACCTTCAGGTGTGGACACTGGCAATCTCAAACAGGAAGTCCCCTCCCTATATAACCCCCTCCCCTAGAGGGAGTCCCTCAGTTTTTTCGCCAGTGTCTTAGGTGTTGGTCACGGAATAGCTTTGCTCCACATCCTTGGGATTAAGGGCGGGCTAACCGGATCTGTCCAAGGAGCCTCAGTGCCAAAGTGGACAGTACCCGGGCCCCAAGCCGTGGGGTTTTGCCTATAATGCTCCTTTTTGGAGGGCTGGACCCTGGGCCCAGGACTTGGAGTTTGTAAAAACCATAAGTTCCTGCTTGCCAGGGTGCTATATAGGTCCAGGACAGTGGGTACCT
This sequence comes from Rana kukunoris, assembly GCA_029574335.1. Classification (NCBI taxonomy): domain Eukaryota; kingdom Metazoa; phylum Chordata; class Amphibia; order Anura; family Ranidae; genus Rana; species Rana kukunoris. The sequence continues at coordinate 156,802,880 of CM056059.1, read as the reverse complement.
TCATAGGACCCCAGGGCCTGAAGGTCTACTACGCTACCCACGGAGATGGGAGAAGATTGGATCAGTTTGCTGGACAAACATCCTGCTGCATGGAGCAGGTAAGGGGGAGCCTGCGGGACTTGGTTCGACAGCAGGCTCTCCGGGGTAACCTAAAAGGGGGGATAGCCTAAGTATGCTCTGCATGGGCAACCTTGTTCACTATGTCTGAGAGAGACAGGATGACACCCTTTCTCCCCCATCACTAGGTTCCCCTGTCTAAAAATGTGTTGCTAGCTAAACCTGCTGTTTTCTTCCTAGGGCTAGTAAGGATCCCTAGGGGCCTTTGGAGAGTCCTACCTGGCCGGGGGTTTGAATCTGCCGCCTGTTTCTGCGTTCCTGGATCTCCAGCAGCGCGGCTCCTCCATGTTCCTCCTGTTTCCGGCATACGCGCGTGCGCGCGCACGTCTTATAGACTTTTTTCGCGCCGTTCAGACAGGAGGGCGGGGGGGCGTGCCTGCGGCGTCATACAGGAGGCGCGCCTTTGTGCTGTTATAGACAGCAGGCATTGTCAGTGCTCAGTCTGAGGCTGATTTTCAGAAGGAGAGGACGCAGAGCGGCAGAACAGTGACTCCCGGTGGCGGAAGAGGGGTAGTACATGCTGGACTTTGTTCCAATGCCTTTTTTGTTAAGCCAAAAAATTCCCCTTTTTGCAGCAGGTTGGAGGCTGGCAAACTAAGTTTGGGGTCACTGTATGTTGTAAAAAGATCCCCATCACCAAGAGGTGTATCCTCAGATGCTGAGATTCTCTCGCCGGAGGAATTGGAATCACAGGAGGATCAACTAGACCTGAACCAAGAGGGTTCAGGGATTGAGGGGTCTGCCTCGGAGGAACCATTTTCAGACTCCCAGACAGAAAGACTGTGGATACAGTCTTTGACGGACATGGTCCGCTCGGCATTTAGTTTACCATTGCCAGAGCCTCAGGTTCCTCCGGTATCCTCTCTGGGCTCTTTGAAAGCTCCGTTAAGCAACGCAGTTTTTCCGGTCCATCCTCTCTTGGAGGAATTGATCTTTCGGGATTGGGTACGGCCGGACAGGATTTTTCTGCCACCGAAAAGATTTGCGGTCATTTACCCCATGGAGGAAAAATTCTCCAAGAGGTGGAGGCTCCCAGTAGTGGATGCAGCCATCTCATGTGTGAATAAATCACTAACTTGCCCGGTGGAAAACATACATATGTTTAAAGATCCGGTTGATAAAAGATTAGAGACACTTTTAAAAGCATCCTTTGCTACGGCAGGAGCAGTGGTGCAGCCAGCGGTGGCTGCGATTGGTGTTTGTCAGGCCTCTCGTTTATCACTATTTTTGGTGCACATGAGAAGGCTCTTATGGTTGAAGAACTGGGCGGCGGAGCCCCCATGCAAAAAGCTTCTGGCAGGGTTTCCCTTCCATGGAGGACGACTCTTCGGAGAGGATCTGGATAAATATATTCAGACTATTTCAAATGGCAAGAGTACCCTTTTACCGGTCAAAAAGACATTCCGGGCTCCTACATTTAAAAGGCAGCTCTTTCCTGTCTCGGGGCCCTCAAATTCCAGGCAGTATCGACGGCCGCCTGCACGATCCAACGTTAACAGTAGATCGCAGGGACAGGCCCCTGGGGGTAAGAGGCCGTGGTATCGCAAGCCGTCAAAAACAGCCCCTAAGTCTGCCTTATGAAGGGGCGCCCCCACTCTCGCGGGTGGGGGGAAGGCTTCGTTTCTTCTCAGAAGTTTGGGAAGCCAAGATCCCCGACAAATGGGTCCGGGCATCGGTAACCACAGGTTACAGACTGGAGTTTCTAAAGTATCCTCCGCCTCATTTTCAAGAATCAAGGCTACCAACGGATCCAGCAAGGAAGGCCTCAATGCTGGCAGCTTTGGATCACCTGCTTTGCCAGGACGTAATTATAGAAGTGCCAGCCCAAGAGCAAGGGCTAGGTTTCTATTCCAATCTCTTTGTCATACCAAAGCCCAACGGCGATGTCAGGCCAATCTTGGACCTAAAGAGGTTAAACGGTTACCTAAGGGTTCGTTCCTTCCGGATGGAATCCATCCGGTCAGCAGCCGCCGCGCTTCAGAAGGACGATTTTCTGGCCTCCATAGACATAAAGGCTTACCTTCATGTACCAATCTTTCAGTTGCATCAAAGATTTTTACGCTTCGCGGTGGGGCAGCGACACTTCCAATTCAGGGCGCTCCCCTTCGGGCTAGCCACGGCCCCCCGGGTATATTTACGAAGATCCTAGCCCCAGTTCTGGCCAATTTAAGGATCCAGGGGGTCACAGTCCTAGCATACTTGGACGACCTTTTAATCATAGATCACTCACGGCCGGGTCTGCAAAAGGCAGTAAACCTCACGGTTCGGTACCTCGAAGAATTCGGCTGGGTCCTAAACCGGGGAAAGTCAGCGTTCCAGCCTACAAAGCAGTTGGAATACCTCGGCATGAGGTTAGACACAGAACAGCAAAAGGTGTTCCTGCCCCTGGTAAAGATCGAAGCTATCAAGGGGTTGGTTCAGTTGGTTCTAAACAAGAAAAAACCAACTATTCGCCTGTGTATGCGATTACTAGGCAAGCTAGGGGCCACGTTCGAGGCAGTACCATACGCTCAGATCCACACTCGCGTCCTACAGGCAGCCATTCTAGCAGCCTGGGGCAAGAGGGCACATGCCTTAGAGTCCCCTTTGACGCTATCTTCAAGGGTCCGACAAAGCCTGGCCTGGTGGTTGAACCCTCAGAACCTTCTAAAGGGAAAATCCTTCAGCCCTATTGTCTGGAAGGTAGTTACCACAGACGCCAGCCTGGCAGGCTGGGGGGCGGTCTTCGAGGGGTTCTCTCGCCAGGGAACTTGGGTGAAAGCGGAGAGGCAGCTCCCCATCAATATCTTGGAGATCAGAGCTGCTCGCCTAGCCCTTCTGGCATGGACCTCCAGATTAAAGGGGTTCCCGGTGAGAATCCAGTCAGACAATGCCACGGCGGTGGCATACATAAACCACCAAGGGGGAACCAGGAGTCAGGCCGCTCAGAGGGAGGTGAGCTTGATTTTTCAGTGGGCAGAGGTTCATGTACCCTGCATTTCGGCGATATTCATTCCCGGAGTGGACAACCTGCAGGCAGACTTCTTAAGTCGCCAGAGTCTGTTGCCAGGGGAGTGGTCTCTGCATCCCCAGGTCTTTCAGACAATCTGCCAGAGGTGGGGAATGCCGGACGTAGATATAATGGCATCCAGGTTCAACAAGAAACTAGACAGGTTCGTGTCTCGAGCGAGGGATCCGATGGCCTGCGGAACCGATGCGTTGGTTTGCCCTTGGCATCAATTCAAACTTCTATATGCATTCCCTCCACTACAGTTACTCCCTCGCCTGTTGCGCAAGATCAGAGTGGAGCACAAGCCAGTCATTCTAGTAGCTCCGGCTTGGCCCCGGAGGACTTGGTACTCACTAGTCCTGAAGATGGCAGTGGGAGACCCTTGGACTCTTCCTCTACAACTAGACCTACTCTCACAAGGCCCGATCCTCCACCCTACATTACAGCGTCTAAATTTGACGGCCTGGAGGCTGAATCCCTGATTCTCAGGGGTAGAGGTCTGTCTAGGCAGGTAATCCCTACCCTGATTAGGGCTAGAAAGCCGGTCTCCAGGGTGATTTATTACAGGGTGTGGAGGAACTACGTAGGCTGGTGTGAATCCAAAAGATGGAATTCCCGCAAATATACTATTGATAGGGTGTTAAGTTTTCTCCAGCTAGGAGTGGATAAAGGCCTGGCACTAAGCACAATCAAGGGACAGATCTCAGCTCTGTCAGTATGGTTTCAGAGGCCGCTGGCCACCCACTCGCTGGTAAAGACCTTCTTACAGGGGGTCTTGCGTATTAATCCTCCTGTCAAGTCACCAATTTGTCCATGGGACTTAAATCTTGTCCTGTCCACTTTACAGAAACAACCCTTTGAGCCGTTGGCTGAGATTCCTTTAGTCTTACTGACAAGAAAGTTGGTTTTCTTGGTCGCCATAGTTTCGGCCAGGAGAGTGTCAGAATTAGCAGCCTTATCGTGTAAGGAACCATATCTCGTTCTACATAAGGACAGGGCAGTTCTCCGGCCCCATCCTTCCTTTCTACCAAAGGTTATATCCAAATTTCACTTAAACCAGGATTTGGTACTTCCATCCTTCTTTCCAAAACCTACATCTAGAAAGGAGGGGTTGCTGCATACCTTGGATATTGTCCGGGCCATGAAGGCCTATCTTAAAGCTACAGAAAAGATCCGGAAGACAGATGTATTATTCGTTCTACCAGATGGCCCCAAGAAGGGGCAGGCAGCGGCAAAATCCACCATCTCGAGATGGATTAGACAATTAATCATTCAAGCCTACGGTTTGAAGAGGTTACCTCCTCCGTTGTCGGTAAAGGCCCATTCTACCAGGGCCATGGGCGCCTCTTGGGCAGCACACCATCAGATCTCTATGGCTCAGATATGCAAGGCGGCAACGTGGTCATCAGTCCACACGTTTACAAGGTTTTATCAACTAGACGTGAGAAGGAATGCGGATTCTGCCTTTGGACAGGCAGTACTACAGGCTGCAGTTTGAAATCCTCGGGATCAGAAGCACCCTGGGTTAAAAAAAAAAAAAAAAAAAAAAGTTTTTTTTTTTTCTTGACTAAGTTGGATTTATTATTATTGTTTGAGTTTACCTCTAAATTGAATCCTTCTTTGGGAGATGTCTCCCTCCCCTCATTAAAGCATTGCTTTCGGACATCCCACATAGTAATGAATATGCCGCTCTGTGTCCCGTGATGTACGAGAAAGAAAAAGGGATTTTTAAATACAGCTTACCTGTAAAATCCTTTTCTTGGAGTACATCACGGGACACAGAGCTCCCACCCCTCTTTTGGGTGACCATTTTGGGAGGCATACTGCTTGCTACAAAACTGAGGGACTCCCTCTAGGGGAGGGGGTTATATAGGGAGGGGACTTCCTGTTTGAGATTGCCAGTGTCCACACCTGAAGGTACTCCATATAACCCACATAGTAATGAATATGCCGCTCTGTGTCCCGTGATGTACTCCAAGAAAAGGATTTTACAGGTAAGCTGTATTTAAAAATCCCTTTACTTTTTTGTATTATATATAAATATATATGCACGCACACACACACACACATATATATATATATATATATATATATATATATATATATATAATCATAAAGAAAAGAATATATATATATATATAAATATAAAAACATATATATTCTTTTCTTATATATTTTTTATATATATATTATATATATATTATATATATATATATATGTATATATATATATATATATATATATATATATATGTATATGTATAATATATAATCTATATATAAAAAATATATAAGAAAAGAATATATATGTTTTTATATTTATATATATATATTCTTTTCTTTATGATTATTTATATATATATATATATATATATATATATGTGTGTGTGTGTGTTTGTTTTTATATTTATTTATATAATATAAGAAAAATATATGTATGTATTTGTGTGTGTGTGTGTGTGTGTATATGTATGTATATGCGTGTGTGTGTATAATATATATATATATATATATATATATATATATATATATATATATAATATATATATATATATATAATATATCATTGGCTCCATCTAGTGGCTTTTAATGGCGTATTTTTCTAAAATTCCTTTATTTACAAAAACACAACTGTATGGCCACTAGATGGAGCTAATAAATATACAAAATAAACAGACAAATTTAGGAGGGGGGGGGGGGGTTTACGACAGATGTTAACCTAAATTTTCCCGTTTGTACTCTGTAATCACTGTTAGATGTCCAATTGTTTGCACCATACTTTTTTTTTTTTTTCTTCTCAATAAATTTAAATTTTTGACCGTGGAAAAAAAATTAAATAAACTATATCCATTTGTAGTTTATAAAAGAGGAGGTACTCACTATTACAGGATGACGTATGTTCTCATGATATCCGGACCACCATATTAAACTTTATCTCGGACCATAGTAATGACGATACTTCTGCTCCCATACAATGGGAGGCATTGAAATGCGTATTACGTGGGGTCTTTATTAAACATGGCTCTAGACTTAAACGTCTACGTCTGGCCCAGATTCAGGATCTGTCTCTCCAGATTACTAACCTGGAACGTTCCCATAAAAGTATTAAATCCCCGAACACCCAACTTGCGTTATCCGCCGCAAGGCTCAAACTGTTGAACTTGTTTGAACAGAAGGCCTTGTCCATTAGGGACAGGTCACGTAAATTATTTTATGTCAAAGCTAATAAACCGGGTAGAATGTTAGCTAGAGCCCTCCATGCAAGAAATAGCATTGCTTCCATTCCTAAACTCAAGAGACCTGACGGCCAACTCACCCATCATCCTAAGGAAATTAACGCATTGTTTCGTTCATTCTACGACTCACTTTACAACCTCCCCTTACACCCTCCGCACATGTCGCCTGGAGACTTTCAATCTAAAATTGACAATTACATTGCTGCCACGGCACTTCCGACTATCCCTAAAGATCTAGCGCACGATCTTGAACAACCGTTTGTCGAAGGAAGAACTTGTGCTGGCAATATCATCCCTGAAGCCTAACAAAAGTCCAGGCCCGGACGGATACTCAACCCGTTTCTATAAATCCTTCCGCGACTCTTACACCGCTTCTTATGAAAATGTATAATAGCATCTCTAGGGATTCACCTTTTCCGAGACAGGCTCTGGAAGCCCATATTGTAGTTCTCCTGAAACCCGGGAAAGATCCTACGCTGTGCGGTAGCTTTCGCCCCATTTCCCTCACCAACATTGACATCCGCTTATACTCCAAACTTCTGGCCAAGCGACTGCTACCAGCAATGCCAGGCCTAATACACCTTGACCAAGTGGGATTCACCCCAAAGAGGGAGGCCAGGGATAACATCCTCAAAACTATTTCCCTGATGGAATATGCCCAAAAATGTAAAATCCCAGCTTGCTTGATCTCGGTCGACGCCGAAAAAGCGTTCCACCGCGTTCATTGGCAATTCTTGGAGAGAACGCTTCACCAAGTGGGCCTTGGACCCAACATGCTCTGCAAGATCCTTGCTCTCTATAACAACCCTACGGCAAGGATCCGATCTAACGGCCTACTATCTGACCCAACATGGATTTGTAACGGAACCCATCAGGGATGTCCCCTATCGCCATTGTTATACATTCTAACAATGGAGCATCTAGCCATGGCCATCTGTCACCACTCCAATATTCAGGGTATATCCATTGGCCACCGTCAATATAAATTGTCCCTATATGCGGATGACCTCTTATTATATGTGACTTAACCCCATACATCTATACCAGCCATTATCGAGGCATTCACAGAGTTTGGACTGGCCAGTAACTTTAGGTGAATTATGACAAAACTGAGGCCCTTAACATCTCCCTACCCAAACCTACAGTAACCCGGGTTCAATCTGCATTTGAATTTAAATGGCAGCAAAAAGCTGTCAAATATCTTGGAATTTAACTCCCTACCTCTTTACCCACCCTGACAGACATAAACTATCTGCCCCTAATGAGAACATTGCGGACGTGCCTAGAATCTTACGATAAACCGAACATCTCCTGGTTTGGCCAAATGAACGCCGTCAAAATGGACATTCTACCCAAGATTTTATATGTATTTCAGGCAATTCCTAGCCCCCCTCCTTGTAGCTTCTTCCAATCGATTAACAGGGCCATTCGGGACTTTATATGGCGACATAGGAAACCCAGGATTGGCTTTAGCGTTTTAACTTTACCTAAAGGTAGAGGGGGTGTTGCCCTCCCGGACTTGCGACTGTACTTTCACGCTGCCTCTTTGATCAGACTAGTAGACTGGTATCACGGTTCCTCCACTAAATTATGGACATTACTAGAAAATGACCGAATATCTCCGGACCTCACATCCCTTCTGTGGACTCGCCCTACACATAGATCCCCTGCGGACTTATTGCCCCTTGTGACTTCCCCTACCTTGCGAATTTGGGACAACTACATCCACAAAGGTTTGTTGTCCTCGAGACCCAGCCCCTAACCCCATTATTTGATATAAACTCTTTCCCTCCGACGTGTGCTAAATCTAAATTTCTTATGTGGCAAAAATCAGAAGCTCCTCTGTTGAGACATACGCTTCGTGCTGGACAACCGATTTTCCTACCAGACATGCTCTCTTCCTGCCACAACCCTTCTATTGCTTGGCTTGAACACACTCAATTAACACACTTTCTACACAAACTACCAAACATCGCCGACATGACTAGATCTCAGACTGCTTTTGAGTCATTGCTTTCCCAGTCAGACAGACCAGAGCATTCGCTTTCCCTTATATATCAATTGCTGATCCAGGTCTCCAATCCAAACTCACCGCCATTCCTCTCGAAATGGGAAAGGGAGATGGATTTGTCCCCGGATGATATGGAGTGGGGCAAGACACTGGCGCTCTCTTTTACATTATCTACCTAGTCTCATGCCCAAGAACGAAATTAACGTATTTTCTCTAGGTGGTACCGCTGCCCCACTATTCTACATAAGTTTGATCCTAATATCTCTGATGTGTGCTGGAGATGTTTGCACGCTACGGGGAATATGACGCACATTTGGGGTACGTGCCCACTTATTGCCCCCTTTTGGGACAAGGTTCTCAACCTCTATGACAAGTTAGTAGGCGACAAATACCCCAATGAACCCCGCTTAACAGTCCTATCTATGATCCCGGGGTCATACAAACAAATCAAGAAGAGCTTAATCCGCCATGTGCTGACTGCTGCACGTTCAGTTATCGCCAGAGCGTGGCGTCAACCTATGACCCCCTCTCTGGCTGACTGGGCATGTGAAATGGACAGGATCGAACACATTGAAAGGATGCTAGCGTGGGATACCGATAAGTGTGAAGACCACACTATTATGTGGACCGTTTGGTTACACTTCAGGTTCTCTGCCAATTTTGAATCTTTTATAGCGACCACAGGTCCTCCTGCTTCCCGAGTGCCCTCTCATGAGTAGCGTGATGCTTTCTCTCTCTCTCCCCCCCCCCCCCTCCCTTTTTTTTTTTTTCTTCTCCTTTCTCTACTTTTCTCTCTTTCCTCTCTTTTTTTTCTCCTCCCCTTGTACTTTTATCAGTCTAATAATCTTACCAGTAGATCTACCATGCGTTCAGGCCGTTTGTGTTGAGCCTTTGTTTTCTGTTTTGATCGTGGTTTATTGGTTATTTGATTTACACATTACTGTATTCATCTCACTAATTTCTGGGTTCATTAAGGTTATTTACCTGACTATGCATATGTGATACAGGGTCTTTTGATGTCCTTCCGATCCTAATATGGACTTGTACACTCAATAGACAGATATTATCTCTGACCTATGTTTTGTCAATGTTGTACAACTGTTTGCAACTCAATAAAACAGATTCAACATAGGAGGTACTAATGATTGATTTTTTTTTTTTTTTTTTTTTTAATGAAACATCAGTAGCACTTTCTGGTGTCCTTGTATCTACACCTATGTATGGAGAAAAATGTAATCTATTGCAGCTTACTCGTCCTAAGATATGATGGGTGCATTAGTTTTCCTTTTCAGGCTTGTATTTCTTTATTTTCACCTGGTGATCCTGCCAATAACACACTCCCTGTCCTAGGGTGACAACAACCACTGTAATGTATCTACGGAGGAGCAGGTTGTCACCCTGTACAGATCTCGGGAGCCCCGAGCTGTAAGGGGTGTCGCCACGTCCTGGCGATTAGATGATGGGCTTTTTGCGTTGATACGGAGCACAAAACAGCTGCCTGATTTTAGTGGTGGCTGGCCACAGTTTGTAGAGAAGTTATTGATCCTCGTCCTCCTTGAGGTCTGAATGGTTCTGACAAGGGAGATTGCGCAGCGCATCCGAATGAGCCGTGTCCGCGGCGAGCAGAGTCAGCCGGTGCGGGGAGGCGCTTTATTTTATAAATTGTGGTTTCTTCTCCCACTTTAGCTAATTAGACATCGATCGGTCCTTTTCTAAATATAGCCGGAAGGCGGCTCCCACTACAAGGGTATCGTGCAAAACGATCGGGCCGGGAGCTGACGGGGGAAGATCGTCCGCTTGGAGCTCTCAGGCCAGCGGCAATATCGGAATTGTCTTCAGATTTCGGTGTCTTTGTCATGCTAATAGTTCCTTGCTACTGGAAAAAGTTTTTATTTTTTTTCTCTTTAAGAATAAATGAACTTTGAAAACATAATAGACTGGGGGGAATCAAGCAAGCTTACAAACGTAATCATTTTTTGTTTGTTTTTCTGGGATCCTCCACAACTTTTGGTCGACCATTTTTTTTTCTTTATATCTGAGGAACTGCAGTCTGCTTAGATAATTTGTAATAAAAAACATCTTTGCCATTCTGAAGCTTCCCTCCAACCACTTTGCATATTATTTTTTATATTCTGCAATTTTGTACTTGCCAAACATGGTGCAGAAATCTCACTCCGTTAAGTCTGGCTGCAGCCATTTTAATTGTGGGCAGCTGAAGCTGCTGCCTGTTCTCTTCCTGGATTTACACAGACACACACCTCCAGCTCTGCAGCTCTCCTTGGCCCTCGTATAACTTATCCCTCCTCCCTTCCTGGCAGACTCTCAGGAGAGAGAGGGCTGTGTATGATGTCATAAGCCTAGGCTAATGACCAGACAAGAAACAGGAAGTGGGCTGTATAAGGTATTTACTGGCAGAAAAAAATGTATTGCTATCCAAAGTTAAAACAACAACAAGGGTAGAAGATTTAAGGCCCCTTTCACGCGGTCGGGGCGTTCAGGTCTGCCTGTCGGTTTTTTCGGCGGACCTGAATGGCCTCTCCATTCTTCTCTATGGAGCGTTGGATGTCAGCGGAGACATGTCCGCTGACATCTGACCCGATCAGCTAAAATCAGATGAATGGCGATACGTCCCCATCCGTCCATGGCGGGTCGGATCGGGTGAGATCTGATGAAAACGGACATGCTGTTCGTTTTCATCAGATCTCTCCATAGGAGACGACGGAGCTGGACAAGCCCCTCCCCGCTCAGTGATCAGAGAGGGAATTGTCATCCGCCGGCTCAGCAGAGATCAACGGAGAGATCGCCTGCTGGGTTGGTGTACTGCGGCTTCGACTTTTGCTTAGTCGTGGACTAAATCCTGTGGGTGGGGCAAAAAGCCTAGGGGGCGTGGCTGATTTGTGTTTGTTGGCTGTATACGCCGAGCTGGGTTTGCGTGTTGGGTCTTCAGTTACTTTGTGGCTTTGACTTCATGTACTAGGTCCTGTGGGTGGGGTGAAATGCATAGGAGGCGTGGCCTGTATGGAGCTGAAGCTGATTTTGTTTGTTGGCTCTATACTTCAAGCTGGGTTGGTGTGCTGTGGCTTCGCTTTCTTTTTGGCTTCAGCTTAGTCATGGGCCTCTAGGTGAGGCGAAATGCGTTGGAAGGTGCAGCCTGAAGCTGATTTTGTTTGGTGACTCTATACTTTGAGCTGGGTTGGTGTGCGGGGGCTTCAAGCTTGAAAGAGACTTTGATCTTTAAATCCAAAACAAAAAGGTATCTATAAGAAATTTATTGAATGAATGTCGTAACATTTTCCGAGCCGTAAAAAAAAAGAAAAATCCCTGTACTTTAATATAATTACTTCCTGTGGTCTTCAGCGCCATCTTATGGCCAGAATAGTGTATTTTCCTGAAATGCCTAATTCGGTAGAATAGCACCTTATGGCCACTAGATGGAGATGTCTATCATAGGAAAGAATTGTATTAGACAAACACGAGGATAATTTGTTGTGATTGGATGAATTGGTAAAGATCATTTTTTTTTATAAATGAATCCCAAAGTGTTTAAATGCAAAAAATAAATAAAACATTTTGTTTTGTCCTAGCCCCCCCCTTTTTAAAATGTTTTTACTTTTATTTTGGGACAAATATTTTCCTATTTTTTAGGTCTGTCGGGTCCGTGACCAGATTGATCTGAGGACGTTGTAGCGTGATCAGAGAGAGGGTTTCGGACGCTCGTCCTGTGCCGCGTGTCACTGCAGCGGCGGTTCTGATTCGGTTCCCGCCCGCCGTCGGTTAGAATACAGATGGCGGCGGGTTCCTTGTGTCTGCGAGCGACAGGGAAGTAGAAGGCGCTGCTGGTAAATTATTCAGTAACAGCTGTCACTGCACCGCGAATCATTGGAAAGAAGTTCAATATTTTGATCAGCCGCTCGTGTTTAGCGAAAACACTGCAGTCTGATTCCCGGCGCTGTCGGCTCGTGCTGAAATTCAGCGTTCGCCGAGGTGTGTGTGGGGGGGGGGGGGGGGATTTCGCGATGTGCGGGTAATGTTCAATTTTAGCCGCTGTGGAGACTATTCTCATGGTAGGGTCTGCCATCGTGGCAGGTTACCGGAGACGGCGGCAGCGCTGGAAAATAGTTGGCTTGAGTGGTCAACCGTATCATAGGAGCAAATCTAACTGTGTCATTGTTTTATTGTTGTTCCTGCGTATTTCTGTGCCCCCCTGACATCCTGAGTCCTGGGGATCTGCCCCCCCCCAACGTACATTTGCCCGTTGGGGGTGATCTCTGATGAAATGCGAATCATACTGCCAAGGCCCAATCATTGACAGGTGAAATTTTTGATTACAAAAGAGGAAATCAATATCAAGGACAGGGGTCCATATCCACAGCGAGAGGCACAGTCCAGAAGATACACAAAGATACTCGGAAGTCACAGGATAACACAGGATACTTGGGGGGGATATGGGGCCACTGGGTGACGCAGTAGACACAGGAGCCACTGGAGTGCATAAGGGACACAGTCACAGGAGCAAATGAGGTCACTGGAAATACAGGGGTCACATGAGTTCATAGGGGTCACCGGAAGCAGAGGGAGGGTCACCGAAAGCCCCGTGGGGCAGAGGGGGGGGGGGGGTCACCGGAAGCCCCGTGGGGCAGAGGGGGGGGGGTCACCGGAAGCCCCGTGGGGCAGAGGGGGGGGGTCACCGGAAGCCCCGTGGGGCAGAGGGGGGGGGGGTCACCGGAAGCCCCGTGGGGCAGAGGGGGGGGTCACCGGAAGCCCCGTGGGGCAGAGGGGGGGGGTCACCGGAAGCCCCGTGGGGCAGAGGGGGGGGGGGTCACCGGAAGCCCCGTGGGGCAGGGGGGGGGGGGGTCACCGGAAGCCCCGTGGGGCAGGGGGGGGGGGGTGGGGGGGGGTCACCGGAAGCCCCGTGGGGGGGGGCAGAGGGGGGGGGGTCACCGGAAGCCCCGTGGGGCAGAGGGGGGGGTCACCGGAAGCCCCGTGGGGCAGAGGGGGGGGTCACCGGAAGCCCCGTGGGGCAGAGGGGGGGTCACCGGAAGCCCCGTGGGGCAGAGGGGGGGTCACCGGAAACCCCGTGGGGCAGAGGGGGGGTCACCGGAAACCCCGTGGGGCAGAGGGGGAGTCACCGGAAACCCCGTGGGGCAGAGGGGGAGTCACCGGAAACCCCGTGGGGCAGAGGGGGAGTCACCGGAAGCCCCGTGGTGCAGAAGGGGGTCACCGGAAGCCCCGTGGTGCAGAAGGGGGTCACCGGACGCGCCCTGGGGTGCAGAAGGGGGTCACCGGACGCGCCCTGGGGTGCAGAAGGGGGTCACCGGACGCGCCCTGGGGTGCAGAAGGGGGTCACCGGACGCGCCCTGGGGTGCAGAAGGGGGTCACCGGACGCGCCCTGGGGTGCAGAAGGGGGTCACCGGACGCGCCCTGGGGTGCAGAAGGGGGTCACCGGACGCGCCCTGGGGTGCAGAAGGGGGTCCCAGGAAGCCCCTGGAGTGCAGAAGGGTGTCACTGGAAGCCCCTGGAGCGCAGAAGGTACACAGTCACAGGAGCTATGAAGTAACGTGGGGCAGAGGGGGGGGTCACCGGACGCCCTGGGGTGCAGAAGGGGGTCACCGGACGCCCTGGGGTGCAGAAGGGGGTCACCGGACGCCCTGGGGTGCAGAAGGGGGTCACCGGACGCCCTGGGGTGCAGAAGGGGGTCACCGGACGCCCTGGGGTGCAGAAGGGGGTCACCGAACGCCCTAGGGTGCAGAAGGGGGTCACCGGACGCCCTGGGGTGCAGAAGGGGGTCCCAGGAAGCCCCTGGAGCGTAGAAGGTACACAGTCACAGGAGCTATGAAGTAACTGGAGATACAGGGGTCACGGGCATGCTGGGAGTTCCTAGAAGCACTGAGCGCCACAAACCAAGAACACAAATCATTTTTAAATTTTTATTTGTCTGGTGTCGCGTCTGATGGCGTTTGTCTGGTGTCGCGTCTGATGGCGTTTGTCTGGTGTCGCGTCTGATGGCGTTTGTCTGGTGTCGCGTCTGACGGCGTTTGTCTGACAGCGTTTGTCTGGTGTCGCATCTGATGGCGTATGTCTGGTGTCGCATCTGATGGCGTTTGTCTGGTGTCGCGTCTGATGGCGTTTGTCTGGTGTCGCGTCTGATGGCGTTTGTCTGGTGTCGTTTGGTGTCGTTTATCTGGTGTCGTTTGTCTGATGGCGTTGCGTCTGATGGCATTGTCTGATGGCGTTGCGTCTGGTGTCGCGTCTGATGGCGTTTTTCTGGTGTCGCGTCTGATGGCGTTTTTCTGGTGTCGCGTCTGATGGCGTCTGATGGCGTTTGTCTGATGGCGTTTGTCTGGTGGCGTTTGTCTGGTGGCGTTTGTCTGGTGGCGTTGCGTCTGATGGCGTTGTCTGGTGGTGTTGCGTCTGATGGCGTCGTCTGGTGGTGTTGAGTCTGATGGCATCACGTCTGAGGATATAGCTATGATATTGTTAGACTCAATAGACAGATTATATTGTATAGGTTTCGCCTTCCCATGTGTCGCGGTAGTCTCGTTCCTCATTGGTTAGAGACGGAAAATTTCCCGCGCCCTCTGATAAGGCTAATAAGAATTTCAATTACAGAGCACTTTACTCCATCAGGGAGATGGCCGATACGGCGGGACGTATAATCGCACACATTTTAACACCTGAATTGTGTTGCGGCACGACTCATAAAAATACCGGAGGCATGAGCTGGCGGTCCTTATCTGCGTTCCGCCTGGTAACGAGTAAATACGCCGCTGATATCTGCTGGCACGGATTCAGCTGGAGAGCAGGGATCGCCGCCACACACATTAAGCGCTGGACAAACACTTTAAATCAATTTACTGGGGACATTGTCACGGCTCTCCACTGAATATTTCATGCGTAGTTCAGCTCATAGCAACGTGTTACAGGGAATATTATCCAAATATTTCATTTGTGTTCCAATGGATTGAAGTCTGATCACTGATTGGTTCTCAGCGTTTCTGGACTGAGGCCATGGGGGGGGTTCATCTGGAGTGCCACTAATATGGGGCACAGTTGCCACAGGACGGCCAGCAACCGATAAAGGTCTAGGGCCAAGACACATGGCATTGTTTATTGCTATGGCGCTGTTAACTGGCCTGTCCGCACCAGGGCAACCCATGTCACTAATACGGGGGGGGGGGGGGGCAAATGCACACAGGACGGCCCCCAATATTTAGGAGAGGACAGAAGTTGCACCTGCATCCAGAGCTGCATCCTACATCCAGCTGCACCCTCTGCCATGTGTCTGTGGCTGTAAAGTTGAGCTCTGATTGATTGAAAAGGGGGCTCTAGAATTGGGGGGGGGACTTTGTCATGGAAAACTCTGTGATGGGTGGTCTCTGAAGTGATTTGGGGGCTTTGTAAATGGGGAACTCGTATGTGATGGGGGAGGGGTTCTATGAAGTGGGGTTCTTAAATATAAATGGATGCTGTCATGATGTGATTGGGGGGGGGGGGGGGTTGTGTTGCAATGGATGGACTCTGATTTGATGTGGGGTGGGCTTTAATGTGATTGAAGGAATCTCTGATGTGATGGGGGGGCTCTCATGTAATGGGGGGGGCTTTGCAGTTGTGGGAAACCCATTGGGGGAGACTTTATGAAGGGGGTCTCATGTATAAAGGGCTCTGATGTGTTTGGGATGGGGTCAGATTTGACTGGGGCATCCTCTGATGTGAGGGGATCCTCTGATTGGTGTGGGCTCTGATGTGATTGGGGGAATCTCTGATGTGATTGGGAAGGCTTATGTAATAGGGGGCTTTGCAATTGGGGGACTCCTATGTGATGGGGAGACTTTATGAAGGGGAGGGTCCTTCATGTGTAAGGGGCTCTGATGTGATGGGGGGGCTCTCATGTAATGGGGGGGCTTTGCAGTTGTGGGAAACCCATTGGGGGAGACTTTATGAAGGGGGTCTCATGTATAAAGGGCTCTGATGTGTTTGGGGTGGGGTCAGATTTGACTGGGGTATCCTTTGATGTGAGGGGATCCTCTGATTGGTGTGGGCTCTGATGTGATTGGGGGAATCTCTGATGTGATTGGGGGGGCTTATGTAATGGGGGGCTTTGCAATTGGGGGACTCCTATGTGATGGGGGTGACTTTATGAAGGGGAAGGGCTTTCATGTATTAGGGGGTCAGATGTGATTGGAGGGGGGCTTTAACTTGACAGGGGCATCCTCTGGTATGATGAGGGGATCCTCTGATTAGGGAAATCTCTGATGTAATGTGGTGGGGGGGGGGGGGGGGGCTACTCAGCCCCATACACCACAAACTGTTTTTTTCTTGTGTAATTCTCGAAGACATTAGGATTTGTATTGGAGTTCAATGACCATGAACTGAGGTCAACTGTATATACCAGCACGAAAGACCCAATCCCAACTGTGAAGCATGGTAGGGAGATTATAACAGAGAATTATCTTTATAGCGGGGGTGTTAAGAATGATGGTAATTGTGGTATGTATTTTGATGAAGGATCACAATCTGACGATGTGCAGTGGCCGGTGTATAAGGAATTTAGAAAAGAAAGTGAAAGTAGGATGAAAATGACTGCTGCTGATGACCAATAGAAGACGCATTGATCATAACATTTCCCTGCTTGCCCGAAAAAGGCAGTTTTTTTTTAGTTTTTTTCATGAAAAGTTATCAATATGTTTGTGGAGTACAAGGCAATTAGAGTTTGCAATTTTTAATTTTTTTATGTTTTAACCGCTTTTCCCAAGTTTGTATAAGCAGCGTCAAAGATTGAAAAACATTCTTTTTGTCCATTGAGGGGCACAGGAATTCAGATACTGTTGGGTTAGGCTGATGCCTACTGGAGCACTGGACACTGGCAAACCGAAAAATTGTGGGCTTGTCCAGGAAAACCCTTCCTCTACCCAGCATGCCTCTTTTTTTTTCTGGAGAGGACTTGGCCTCATCCTTATGACACCTTACGATAAAGTGAGAAGCGGAAGGTGCTGACTTCTTACCTTTTCTCCCACGCAGCCAGCGAGTTGAGAAGTGGGTCGGTTGGCCGAAAATTACTTCTCACCGGGCCTCTAGTAATTTGGGGGGCCCTCTGCAGCTTTGCGGGGCCCTAAGCGGCTTGCATAGTGAGCCTATAGGGCGGATTGGCCCTGTCCTTTAAGGAGCTTGTTGAGCATTATCGTACTCATTGAGCCCCTTAACCACTTAAGGACCCCCGCACGCACATATACGGCCACAGAATGGCACGTACAGGCACAAGGGCGTAAATTTACGTCCCCGCCTAAGTGCGGTTCGGGGGTCCCATCGGGACCCCCTCCGCGGCGTGCGGGGGTCCCCCTGGCTCCGGGAGCGATCCGGGATGAGCGGGCGGATGTCGGCGTTTACCCGCCCCCCCCCCCCCCGCGATCACTCCCAGCCAATGCGCGCGCTCCCAGCTCCTGTCACTTCCTCCTCCTGTGTTTACACAGGAAGGAGGAAATGATGTAATCTCTCATCGCAGCGGTGTTTCCCACCGCTGCTGATGAGAGAAGACATCACAAGTAAGTGTGCACTGACACACACTTACATAGGCACATTAACCCCTTGTGATCGCCCCCCCCACCCCCCTGTCACAGTGTCACTGAATGCAGTGATCTAATCACTGCATTTAGTGTCAGTGTGACAGGCAGTGTAAAAAACAGTTAGTGTTAGGTCCAGGGTAGCCCCCCCACCCCCCCTAATAAAGTTTTAACCCCCTGATCACCGCCCTAGTTAACTCTTTCACTCCCTATTGCCAGCATCACTAAGTGATCATTTTTCTGATCGCTGTATTAGTGTCGCTGTTCCCGCTAGGTAGCTATTTTTTTTTTATTGCGATTTTTTTTTTTTTACTAAAGACATGTGACTAAATACATTTTGGCCTAAATGTTTGACTAAAATTTAGTTTATTTGATTTTTTTTTTAACAAAAAGTAAAAAATAGTGTTTTTTTTTTTCAAAAATGTCGCTCTATTTTTGTATATAGCGCAAAAAATAAAAATCGCAGAGGTGATCAAATACCACCAAAAGAAAGCTCTATTTGTGGGAAGAAAAGGACGCAAATTTTGTTTGGGAGCCACGTCGCACGACCGCGCAATTGTCTGTTAAAGCGACGCAGTGCCGAATCGCAAAAACACCTTGGGTCATTTACCAGCGTATTGGTCCGGGTCTTAAGTGGTTAAAGCGGAGGACCCCCGGAATCTTTTTTTTTTTTTTTTAAAGCCAGTAGCTTCAAATACTTCAGCTGCTGACTTTAAAAAAAAGGAACACTTACCTGTCCAGCGCACCCGCAAAGTCGGCAGACGAGGACAAGCAATCACTCGGTCCTTGGATGCTGCCGCTGCCATGCTCGGTGAGGGAATCGGGCAGTGAAGCCTTGCGGGTTCACTGCCCGGTTCCCTACTGCACGAGCGCAAGTGCGCGGCACGCCGTCACTGGTCCCCGCTCTTTCCTGGGAACACTGTGTTTCCCGAAAGACAGCGGGGGGGGGGGATGACGCGAAGGGGCGTGACTCCTGCGGGAGTCAAAACCCGAAGTGCTGCAAATACCTGGCGCGCCCTCACTGGTCCCCGCTCTTTCCTGGGAACACTGTGTTTTCCAAAAGACAGAGGGGGGGGGGGATGACGCGAAGGGGCGTGACTCCTGCGGGAGTCAATACCAAAGTGCTGCAAATACTTGGGTGGA